>SNQJ01S0017576.1:100062-142332 GCA_010110895.2 Picea sitchensis | reverse complement strand
AATGCAGCAAATAACACATCAAAATCACAGCAATACCAAGATGATAAAGGAGTTCACCCCTCTCTGGGCTACGTCTCCTTGAGCCTCCTTCAATGGACTTGGCTCTCTGGGATTAGTTGTCAAATGTTCTTTTACAAGTTGCTGCTCAACTCCAATGGTTTTATAGACTGTACCATTGGGTTCAGAATACACAAAAACCCAAAAATTGACTGTTACAACTTTGGAAATGGACAATGGCTCATCCAACAATGACCTCTTCTACATGTGACCTCCAAGCTTCCCAAAATGAGCTTGAATGAGGCAAAAATACCTGTAGAAGTCCTCCAATGGATCTGAAACCTATCCCAAAATGTTCAGAGCATAATAATCAGTCAGAAATGACTATTTAGTCTCAGAAAATAAATATGTGCTCATCTGAGCAATGCCTCAAACAATGAGGGCTTTAAGGCTCCTGAAGCTTCCTCAAACTTCAAATGTGAAAAACCTACAAATGGGCTGTTCAAATGCCTGTGAAAATGGTTCCAATGGACTCAGGACGTCCAAAAACCCCTAGCTGGGCTTTTACAGCTCCTCATTTGGCCAAAAATTGAAGAAGTTATGCTTCTGCCATTTTTCTCCTTCAAGCTTGCTGTAACCTGTTCGCCATTCTGCACCTCTGCAAGACTGAACTTGGCTTCTGAGCGTTTTCGACCACAAAACCCAGCACCAACGCGCGTACCACAAATCGCGCTAATTTGTCGCACGGTTAGCGAAAACAAAGCCCCCCGAGGACGGAGGTGTTGGGCGCATGGGGGACCATATGTCCACGTCCCGCGCACCAAAAGCTAACTGTTGCATGGTTGAACAGGCATGTGACAAGTGTCCCGTGTGTGGTTAACGGTGGAACCAAACTCAGCTCCATTTAAAAACCCGTTTCAAATCGCGCGCACCATTTACCAAAAACATTGGTCATATTACATTGCATATAATCGTGGGTTTTAATTTACCACACATTTCCCGCGCGCGCAAATCATAACAGGGTTACACAAAACCACGCCAAAAGTTAACAATCCGCAACACACAGGTCATATGGTAATGGTTAATAAAACCACGAGCCACATTTCAAAACCACGCGCAAATGCATATGTGTTTCGTGGCAAACGTTTAAACACCCAAAACTCCCGCGCGATAGTCATATGGTTATAGTCATATGCAATAAGTAATAAACCCGTGAGTTTAATGAAATATCTCCACGCGCAATCCACTATGTCGTGGTCCTGTGAAAGGTATATGTGACCGGGGGCTGGGGCTAGGCCCCAGCCCTTACCCCCGCCGTATAATACCCAATGCCAATTCAAATCTAATGTTTTCCATAAACATAATAAGGAATAATGCGTGGTCTAATGGTTGGCGGGCTTTGTTAAAATCTTGGCACGTGGGGAGGTCCTGGGGTCGAACCCCGCGGCCTCCATTTTATTTTGCAACACAACCCAAATACCTCCAGCCACTAAATGGGTGCCACGTGGCAGCCATTCATTGGGCCACGTGGCGCTCTATTATTTGCCCACTAGAAGCCACGTGTCACAACCTTACTCGACTACTTGTCAGCCACTGAACCTGCCACATCACATGACACGTCATCAAGTGTCATGTCAGCTGTACGGCCGCCACGTCAGCTGTACGGCCTATGCCACGTCAGCTGTACGGCCTGCCCAGTCAACACCCTTTTTTTCCCTGTTTGGCAATTTGAACAGATCGCGATAACTTTTGCTCCCGACGTCCGTTTGAGACGAAACGAGTTGCGTTGGGTTCGTGATGTCGAGGGCTACAAACCCATTTGTGTTGAGGCGATTATGAGAACTTTGATTTTTGAGCTAAAATTTGCCCCCTGATCCAGATTCTGATCAGTAATTAACGACAATTGTAGTGCAACATGGAACTTTGGGAAAGTTACCTACACATAAGTCTCTTTACTAGGAAATTTTGTCTTACATAATAATATCAGATTTATGTTCAGATCAAAGTTCGTTTAATTACCATAAAATTCGTTAAAGGCCGTTCATGTCCAATTGGATTCATTTTGTTACAGTTGATTAGTATATGTTATTCTACATGAATTATTTTAATTTTTAATTTTTAATTTAGTAACATTTGGAGTAAAAAAGATCCCAAGTACAGGCACCAATATTCAAAAAGTTACCAAATACATCATTTGCAGAATTGACATTTACATTTCATCTCTATCTTGTTCTATCATGAGCTTAATGTTCATGAATAAATTAAAATTTTGGTTTTGTAAATCTAGATATTTCCCCTCGCTTCCTTATTTTTAATATTATTAAAAACTCTTGTTAACATTAGGTAGATCAAGAACCCATATGAAATAACATGGAAATTAATAGATTGGATTCACTACTACACATGGAGTCAAAATTTGACAAAAAGTTTCGATGATAAGGATAAACTCAATCATATCGTTGCAAATTACGACATAATATTAAAGTTTTAATCTTTTTTTTTCATGAGCGCCCTCATAAAAATCATACTTCCGATGCACATCTATATCCATTAATCTTTTGACGAACCTACAGGATCGTTCGTCAATCTATCGACAAACCTAGATGATGCCAACTACCTGTTTGAAAATGGTTTAATGGTCACTGATTTCACTGACTTGGTCAACTTTTACATAGTCAACATTCGTCGGAAGATCAAAGGAGGTTAGTGTTTTCGACTAATTTTTTGTAGGTGCAACAATTTCAAAATCCTTTTATGCTCATTGTTCATTGCACATGATTTATACTCATTTTGCTATGTGATACTTGCCTCAAATCCAATTCTTGATCTACATAGCTCATATTTTGTACTTTGAAGGTTACAAAGTGTTAATATTACTTTCTTTATTTTTTAAATACCCAGATTGGATCCCTAACCCTTAGAACCTCTTTCATTTTAGGACATAATTGTTTCCCTAGGAAATATGTATGAAGATGTCTACTCAATACCATTTAATTACTATACAATTTGTTTTGGTGTAGTTATCTTTTATTGTTTGATTTTAATACTTGCTTGTAGTCAGGCTTTGGAACTTATGTGGTAAAATTGTATGGTTTTAATTTGTCAATTAATTGTTGATTACTGTTATAAACCTTTAATAAATCTATAGTGAAAAATGGAATAATTTTCTAGTACATATGGGATCAATATAATTCGATGACATTTGTACCATAAGAATATATAATTCATATTTTAGTGTACTTATTGTTTTAATGGATTTTGTTGTAAATATAGGAAATCCCAATGCCGACACCTGGAGAGATTCAAAGAACAATTGCTAGGTTAAGGGCTGCATTGGAGGCACAAATCGATACTGATGGGAAATGTTAATGCCCTTGCAATCAATGCAGGGGGTTGAAAAGAAGAAGAAGACTTGTAAGGAAAATAAATGAAAGACATTGTTTTACATATGGGAATTGTGAAGGGGGAAATACATTTCATCCCATGGTAAGTTGGTCATTATATATGTCTTTGTATTGATTGCATTTATAAAATTTTCCTTTGTTTTAATATTTTTTATATACACTAATTTGATTGATTGTTTGTAATTGTAAAGATAAATCCTCCTAGGTGTTTGTCATCGGATAAATAGTAGAAATAATATTGTACAAGATGTGGAAGATGCTATGGATATTGAAGATCAAGTCAGTCATATGGAAGAAGATGACACCAATAATGTTGTTGAGTTGAATGATGGGACAAATAGATTGGTCTAAGACATCTTTTCTCATATCGATGAGGAAAACGATGATGATATTTATGATGTACCTCTACTTGAGAAGGAAAAACAACCCTTTTATGAAGGCTCAAGAACAAATATTACCTTTGCTATAATGTTATTGGTGAACTTGAAGGTATTGAATGGCTTGTCAAACACTTGTCTCACACATATCCTAAGGTATGTAATATAATTTGTCACATATTATATGTAAGGGTTGACTTTATTTTTCTCTATTTTTAGTGTCAATTAATGTGTAAATTAAGGATGCAATATTTTTTATTACTATTATTTAGATTAACTAGTTATTTTTTATGTTGTAGATTGTTAGGTGAATTTTTCTTACCACTGTCAAATAATTTACCTCGCACATACCGAGAGATCTATGACATTATGAAAGATATTAGAATTGAGTATCATGCTATTGATGCATGTCTGAACGATCATATTATGTATTATGGAAAATATGCATTGGAAACGAAATGCCCACAATATCAAATTAGTAGATACCGAACCGATCAAGTAACAAAAAATGTGCCTCATAGTGTTCTTTGTCATATTATGATAATTCCATGTTTGTAATGATTATTCAGGTGCCAAAGCATTGCATAGTTTATGTATTACCATGCACGACACATAAGTGAATATGGTGTTCTTCAAATGCCTGTAGATGGTTCTGCATTTAGGAACAATGAAGAAATATGGCCAATTTTTAAAGAAGAACCTTGTAATGTTAGGCTTTCATTGGCAACTGACGATGTCAATGCATTGGGTGAGATTAGGCCTATTTAATTAGTCTGGCCTATTTTTTTATAAACAATAGCCTTTCTCCTTGGATGTCAATAAAGAGGGAGTGCATAATGTTAGCAATGATTGTTCCAGATATTTGTTTACAAAATTGGTTTGAATGTTGTATTTTGTTTTCCTGATTCGTTGCAGAATTACTTATATATACAAGATAGTAATTATGTGTACTTTCACCCAATTAGGTGAGTACCAAGTGAAATATATGAATGTCTATATTGAACCTGTTGTTGACGAGCTACTAAAGTTATGGGATGGCATCACTATGTACGACATATCTAGACCAATATGTCAAAATCAATTTCAATTCCATGGAATACCTACATGGACAATTCATAATTCCCTAGGGATAACACACTTTTATGGTATGTAACATATTTATGCACTTTAATAGTATATAATTTTATGAAAATATGATGCATGCTTCTTAAATATCAATCCCTTGTTATATAAATAATACTAACATTAATCCATATAATCTTGTAGGTCTTCAAACAAAAGGGAAAATTTGCATGTCCAATTTGTGGCCCTAGGATGAAATTGTGTCATTCAAGAAATTTAGGAAAGGAGGTGTTTTATGATTATAGACACTTCCTCCCTAAGAACCATAGGTATCTAACTAAAGAAAAACTTCTTTTCAATTTGAAAGAAGAGACTGGAATAAAACCACAAAGAATGACACCTCACCTATGGAAGTTGGAATATAATAGAAATCGTTAAGGTAAGCATTTAGTCTATGTGTCTGCATATATAATAATGTTTTACAATTTTAATTTTTATTGAATTATGTTTTTTGTATCTAAAAATGATTGTTGTAATCTCATTAATGATTTTTCATAAATGTCGTCAAGGCATTAATGAGATTCCATGATGAATGAAAAATTACTTGTACAATTCAATAGGTTTCCCTACTATGAGCACCTACTAATAGCTCATTTGTTTGATAAAATGCATATCGGGAAGAATGTAACATAAACGTTGTGGGGAATTGTAGATGGAAGGAGTGACAAAGAAACAAATTTCAAAATTTGTACTGATATTCAGGAAGCCAATCATACATTGAAAAATGTGATTTATTCAAATAGAAATGGATTACATTCAAATAGTATTCAAAGGTTATTTACAGAGCAAGAAAAAAATGTTGCGAAAGAGTTCATTCGGAAAATTAAATTTCCCACATGATCTGCTTCAAACATAAATAATATTTTAAGGAAGAAAGATGAATTTGGTGGGGTGAAAAATCATGATTGCCATACCTTGATTAAGGTAATTAATTTGGATGTATATTTCTATATTGATAAATATACGACTTTTTAGTATTATAATATGGTTTTCTTTTCCTAAAAAATAATGATCCCTTTGTTGTTATAGTATGTTCTACCTCTATCTCTCCCTGTCATCTTTGACAATGTTGGATTATTGAGAGGGGGGGTGGGGGGTGAATCACTATGAGAAATTTATACCACTTTTAACCATAATATAGATTATTTAACTTCAACAACAATGTTCAACAATATATCATCAATGTATCATATATAAATGAATCCAATCATATATATCATAAACATGTAAACATAATCAACATCACATCAAGAACATAGTACACCAGTATTTACATGGAAACCCAAATGGGAGAAAACCACAAAATGATTTCTTATATATATCAAGAATTCATTCATGGGAAGCACTGACTTACAAATTCTCTAGCTGCAATTGGAAGGAGTCTCCAACCCCCTATTCTCATGCTCCATCCTGAAGGAAGATACAAATCCCTATATTATCTGGCTCCAACCAGAAGGAGGCTCCAAACCCCTAGGTTCTTTGGATCCAATCGAAAGGTGGCTACAACAACCTAGTTCTCAAGATCTAACTTGAAGGAAGATCCAACTCCCTGATTCTCTGACTCCAACCAAAAGGAGGATACAACCCCCTTTCCTTTCCCATACTTCCACCCTAAAATATAAATGTAGACCAACTGTCATGGACTTTCCCACTGTCACTGCCATTGTCACTTCCTCTATCACATGAACCTGTAACTTGTCACTGTATCCAACCTGTCACTATCGAATTTTTGAACCTGTCCAACCTGTCACTATCACCGATACTCAACCAAATCCTCTCACATGGATTATATACCAAGGAAACCTCTCAATTATATGTCCAACATCACCAACACATGCCTCTACCAAGAATATACCAATATCGCCAACATACAATCACAAGAAATTTGTCTCAACCATGTACCAAACCATCAACCATGTACCACAACCTGTACCACATCAAATGAATCAACCATGCACCAACACCTATTCCAAATCGTGCATCAACCATGCACCAACACCTGTACAAAATTATACATCAACCATGCACCAACACCTGTACAAAACCGTGCATCAACCATGCACCTCAACAATGTACATGAACACTTATACCATAACATGTGCCAACCATGCACATCAAGCATATACCATCTTATGTATCATTCTATGTTCCAACCATACATGTCAACCATGTATATCAACCATGTATATAAACAATGTGCATCACACCATATACATATACCATGAGATATAATCGATGAAGTGCCTCAACCATATGTGAAGAATATGTTCCAAATGTGTACCAAGAATATATCAAGATCACCAACAAGTGCCTCTATCTATGTACCAATACCAATAACATCATCAACCATACAACATGCCAACTATGTACCTCAACCAAGTGTCATATCACTCATGATATGCCTTAATCAACTACCATAAACCATGTGCCAATGTATATCCAAGATATGTACCAACAATGTATCTAAAAAAGTAGACCTTAATAAACATACACCATACATACAATGATGTTACTCAAGTCATATACCAAGGTCCTCAAATACACACATCAAGAATGATTCTCAATATCAACAAGATACAATCTCAAACCTCAAGTATACACCATAACATGTAACTAAACTAGAAGCCAAACTAGCCAGTAATACCTTTAATCAATGTACCATCACATTACCAAGATGCACCAAATCACATGCTATCATCACCATCCATATACCATAACATATACTATCATCACCATGCATGTACCATAACATCAAAACCATAAGCCTTAAACCTTACCTCTGATCTTGTAGTTGTTTTGTGACCCTGTGAACTGACTTGTAGCTTCTTTAGATCTTCACAAAACTGGTACACCAGCATGTTATCTCAAATTTTCAATAGATTTTCATATGTACGTGACTTTATCTTCTACAAACCATGTATATACTCTCTTTCCTCTACTGCAGCCCGCATACATACGCTCCCTTACAAGCATGTAACTCCCGTATACCTAAAAAACTAGGGTTTTTCTGAAACTCTGAGATTTTCTCCATCAAACCTTCTTTGCTAGCTCAGAAAATGACACTACAACTTTACCAAAATATCAATATATCACAAGAAATATAAGAAATCAATAAGTGTGTAAGTATACTTATGAATGACACCTTGAGGTGTATTTATACTTTTTCTATCTAACTCCTTTCCTTAATTTAGGGCTTCTAGGGTTTTCTGGTTACAACAAATTTACCCATTTGACCAAGACTTATAAAAAACTTGAGGCTTCTTGTCCACTCTTCGGTGCTTCCAACTTTACAAGGCCATATTTCCCTAACTGTGAGGATCCATGTGACGTACCACATATAACTGGAAATGGCATGACATGCACTATCCATCTATGATAGTCTTACCTGCAATTTCACTATCCTTCATGTCATTATTCTTCAATCAACATTGGTTCCCGTAACCACACCTTTGGGGATACATGTAGACTATATCAAATGTACCCAAATAACTCATCATCAATCTCAATCATACAAAAGATAACCAACTGTCCAACTATATCATCCACATATCTGGGGCTTTTGTACTTGTCCAAGGGTTGAAATCAATATTCTCTAAGGGTTGACATCAATCTCCAAGATCACTCTCCAAGTGTTAACATCAATGACAACCAACTGCCCAAATCAAATTTCCAACAAACAACAATGTAAAACCAATTGTATATGACATTGGAAAATACATGAGGTAAATATTAATGATTTGTATGCAAAATCGTTGTTTCGCAACTTGTCGATATATGTTTTACTTTCAATGCATATAAGTTGTTATTGAAACCTATGATCTGATTTATTATATCATGTGTAGGTGGTTTTCATCTAAATAAATCCATAAAGAAGATATAAAATATTGGAGGAGAGAAATTCCTCATAGAATGTGTGAAATGCAAAAGTATCCACTTACATCATTTTTCAATGAACAAGAGCACTACCTGATACACCAAGTTGAGGAGATTGAAATGTGTGGACTTATACACACAAGGTCAATGTGGATGGTGGAGAGGCACTTGAATTCATTGAATGATTTCGTTAGACAGAGAGCACATCCTCATGGATCTATGGTGGAGGTCCATATGGTATATCAATCGTTGGTGTATATTAGTTAGTATCTTCCTAAATTAGCAACAAAAATCATGAAGGTGCCTCGGATTTGGGACCTCAATTCCATTAACAAATTTGAATGGGAGGTATTGGTCAGGAAAGATAGAATGAGAAAAGTGAAAGGTAATTATATGGTAGAGATCTATAATAATTTGCATTAATATTGGTTTATTTCTATATTGTACTTATTTAAGTTTTATTTAGCTTCCATGATCAATTGTTATTTAATATTTACACTAATTGGTAGTTTTTATTATTTTTTCATGCAATAGGTCGTGAGTGGGATGCACTACATTTATACATTTCAAACAATCTTGATTGGATGAAAGTATGGATAGATTGATGTAATATACAATGTAATGGTAGGTTATCATGGGAATGGGTGCCTACTTTGCTTAAATAATTTCATCATAATCAAGATACCAATCTTGCTCAGAGGGAAATTGATTTAGAATATGGTTTAAAAGATAAAAAGGGAAGCACATTATTCACCCACATCATGTTTTAGTTTTTTTCCAACATGTTAATCTATGTGGTGTGTTTTTTTATAAATATTTTCCTAAGTATAAATATGTTTATTCATTGAAAGATATAATTTTTTTACGTGTGGGACATCTTGCAGTTGAAACACCACAAGGCTATGTAGTGGAATGGTCATAAATTTCAGATCAAATAGTTGGATGACAAGAAGAAAAACTTTGATTCTTGGATAATTGTTGTCTTTTAAGTCACTAATGTTTCCTCTAGAAGTGACAGGAATCCAACAATATCCAAAAATATATATTATAGGTATTTGAATGATATAATCGAGTGTGACTTTAATTCCTTCAATCTAGTTTCATTTGAAATAAAATGGTACAGGTTACAGATGAATTAACATGATCCTGAAATAACTGTTATTGAGCGTTCCATTGAATTTACCATTGTTAATACATGGATGTTTGAGATGGGTACAAAAAATTATAATATTCCAAGCTAATGTGAGTAGGTCTTTTATTCAGAGGTTCCAGGTAAAGCAGGTTGGTTTTACATGGTTAGATATGATCTAAGAGGAAGGTATGTAAACTATAATGTACTAGAAGAAGATGATATTGAAGAAGAATAATATGCAAGGGAGCATGAGGTAGATATACTGTCACATGAAGAAGTCGAAGAAGTTGAGCCAGATGCAGCTGACAATGTTCTCGACGATCATATTGACAATGATATTATCGAAAATGACTTTGATGATGATGATGATGATGATGTTGATATGGCCAATCCTTTCAATGTGGATTATGAACCAGATGATACATATGCATACTTGGATGAAGAAGAAGATGACCAATGATATTGCATAAATGATGAAATGTAGGAGTTATGTGATTATATATTTTATATGATCTATTCTTTTTAAAGTATTTATTTATATGGGTTAATCATCAGCATCGTTGTCATGATTTTCATCATCATAGTCAACATTGTCATCCTCCTCCTCCTGCTCCTCCTCATCATCATTATTGTCATCACTATAATCAACATTTTCATCATTGCCATCATCATCATCATTGCAATTTCCATCATCAACATCATCATCGTCATCATCATCTCAGTCATCAACATCATCTCAGTCATCATCATCATGGTCATTAACATTGTTGTCATCATGATTGTAGCAGTTGTCATCATCATTATCATGGCCATCATCGTCATCATCATCGTGATTGTCACAATCATCATCATTGTCATCATTATGGTCATCGTGATTTTTGAAATCGTCATCATCATCATCATCATTGTCATCGTCATGGTCATCATCATCATCATCAACGTGATTGTTGAAGTCATCATCATCGTCGTCATCATCGAAATTGTCGTCGCCATGGTCATAATCCTCATCATCATTGTGATTTTTGCATTCATTATCATCATCGTCATCGTCATCATCAACGTCATCGTCATCATTGTGATTTTCATAGTCTTCATCATCATCATCCTCATCATTGCCATGGTCATCATCATCGACATCATTGTTGTAGTATTCATCATCATCCTTGTTGGGGTCCTATAATTATAGGCCACTCGATTCTTCGACTGTTGATTTGACATTTCTCTCGTGATGACGAAGTCTGGCTCGGTTGATCCTGTTTCCTCCCTCCATTATTTTCGCTCAATCCCCCATCACCCTGCTGCATCCTTCATACACGCTGCGCCCTCACTCCCTTGTCCTGTGGCCCCATTGACTACCTCTCGCCCGTCACCCATCCATGAATAATCAGACTTAGGATGAACAAAAATAACCATAAAGGTAGTTAGATTAACTGATAATGTTAGTATAGTTAGTATAGGTTAAATTAATTAATAAACAACTAGTTAAAATAAAGGTGGTTAGATTAATTGATAATGTTAGTAATTAGTATAGGTTACCATCTAATAAACAACTAGTTAAATAATTAATTAAATATTAAATTAATTATCAATTAATTAATTATTAATTGCTAAAATCTAAGTTAGTTGCTTAGGTTAGTAATTAGATTAGTTAAAATTAAATAAAAGAAAATACAAACTATATAAAACAAAATATTAAAAGTTTAAAACAAACAAAACCAAAACAAAATGTAAACATATTAAATACCAAAAAAATTAAATAAAACAAATTAATAAACAAAACATGAAATACACTTAAAAAAAAAATAACAAAATGTAACACATAATATAAAACATAAAATATGTGCATAATATAATAAAACAGTATAATACTTAAACTAACCTAAGTCTAATTCCTGTATTCCCACTTCACACTAATTCCCTCATAGGTGTCACACTACACTCCCACCAAAAATCCCGCTCACTCAAATCTCAACGCGCACCTTACACCCCTGTACACTCATCAAATCTAACATTCAAATCCATCACTCCATGTGTCTCTAATTCCCCCTCACCCACATCCCAAATTTAATCCAGAGAGGGTGGGGTCCTGAGTGGAAGTAGTTTTAAACCACTCTCCTCCACGCGGGCACGAGCACTATTCCTGCGGACTCCCCACTTCAAAACCGCCACCACTTTGGGGGTCCTAATTTTTCCACACAAAACCGCTTTTCATATTTCTTGGTAATTTGTTTTGCCTCGTTCATCACGCCGCCTTCCTGTGAGGAGATCTGAGCAAACAAAGACGGATTTTAAAATTACGAGAGATTTTTTGTCTCATCACTAAGAACAAAAACTCCTCTTCAGTTTTTTCAATGGAGCTACAAGAAGAGAGAATCAAAGTCATCTTCGAGGCCCATTTTTCTAGATTTCCACTTTTCCTCGCTAGCTCCGACGGTAGAGGCCGCTACGCCGATGGGGACGAATTTGAGAACCAAGGAGGTTTTTGTCCAACATGCCCATCTACACAAATCTTTTCTCCTGCGTCATCATTGAAGAGAAATTATGTCTTTTCGACCCCTTTTCACGTAAACCGGGTCCGGCTTCATATGTGAAAATTCCAAATTTTGTGGAGTGGTGGCTATTTTTGGCAGAGGTGATTAAACCCATTCCAAACTTATTGGGATGATCTATCCCATTTATTCAGTATTTCAATGTAAATGGTTCAACCCCGTCAGTTCCTTGTCGACGTAATAAGTGTTTTACCGAAAACTCTTTCCAATCTTTTGTAGATGAATACTCAAAGGATGGACATGTTATTTCACAGATTCTGTGTGGATGCATTGGCATGCTTTGTTGAGTATTTTCCTGTCATCTTTTCGCTTGTTTTCAATTCTTATTGTTAGAAGTAAGTACACAGAGCAGAATTTATTGACAAATACTTTGCATCCGCCTTGTGATAATCTTATGTTTCTCCTCTAAAAAGCTACTTTATGAATTCTTAACTGCTCATTTGTTGGATTTTTCCTCCCTTTTCTCTTCCCAGACGAGACCATCAAAACTTAATTTCATCCAACACTTCCACTACCTTGCCCTCGCTTTAAAGATCTTTGTCTAGACCGAATGAATGATATTTAAAATCGTAACTTATTGCCCCAATGGCCTCTTGCTGTTCCAAACAACATTTAAAACCCCAACCCCACAATTCTACAATTAGCCTAATACCTATTAAAAATCTTATATCTCATAGAGAGATCCTCGAAGTCTCGAGGGCTAGATCCTAGACTTGAAGAAGTTTTGATGTTGCCTCTACGATTTCCTTACAGCCTTAGGTAAATTACAGAGAGCTAACATAATGGTTTAATTCAATCGGGGACTCTCCCCAAGAGGTACACTTCAAGATTCGTATCTGATCACCGATGGTGGAAAGTGACCAGACAAGAGTTGAGATCACCACCGCATCTAACGTACTCCTGTGACAATAACTCAAGAATCCAATCGGAGGAAGAACTCAAGCATGGTCATAAAATTAGAAATGACTGTAAGCAGCCTAGAAAGACCAGGTACTCAAGCTCAAATTGCATTCAAGACATCTTTGGTTTTATCTGCAATTATGTCTTGTCTTTTTCTAAGCCTGATCAAAAGTATATTGTTGAAGATTACTTTGACCATCAGTCAATTGATGAATCTCAAGAGATCATATCCCCAATTGTAGATTATGAACGTACTCATACACCTGTGCACATCCCAGATGCACCTGTAGAAACCCTAGTGAGACATAAGCCTCCTGCTTTGTCTCCTATTCTTGCTAAACCTCTGGATGGTTGTAAGCCTCTTTCTTCATCTCTTGTGCTGGCAAAAGTCCCAGACCGATACAAGCCTCTATATTTTCCTCCCATTCTTCATGAACTCCCTGTCAATTACATCAATAATCTGCCTAGGTTTGATGGAGAAAATGAGAAGTTCACTGCTGAAAAGCATATTCAAAACCTTGAGTATTTCCTTGACCTTTATGAGGTTGAAGATGATGATGTTTGTATCAGGATGTTTGCCCTATCCTTGGGAGATAAAGTTAAATATTGGTTTAAGAACCTTCCAGCTGCTAGCATCAGAATTTTTTAGTAGTTCATGCAAGTTTTCCTAGATAGATGGGAGGTCTTGAGAAATGTTTTCCTCCTCCTAGAAGAGTATGACCACTTGAAAAGAAAGCCAGGGGAGACAATACATCAGTTTTCAGCCAGATTCAATAAGGTGTATCATGCAATACCTACCGATATAAGTCCACCCCCAGGATCATCTCACTTGCATTACCTAGATGCCTTCGATCCTGAGATGACATTTCAGTTAAGATAAATGAACACTACAAGCCTTGAAGAAATGCAGAGCATCGCAGTTGATGTGGAGACCAACTTGTTGATCAAGAGGTCAAAGTTAAAGGACAAAGAAAAGGAGTAGCTGAAGTCATCAGAAGCTAAACTGCAGATTTTGGCCAGTACCATGGAAAATTTGATGCAGAAGATTAACATATAAGAGGATCTTGCTGTTCAAAGACATCATGTTCCATTGATTTCAGAGAAAGACATGGTCATAGTTCCCAAACATTTTTCTGCTCATCCTGGGTACCGTGGATTGAATAATGATTCGTTCATGTATTCAATTCACAACACAGTCAAAGATGAAGCTCCATCTCAACTTGTAGAGGAACAACCAACTGACATGATATGCATGTTCAATGGAATTTCACCCATGGATGATTTACCCAAGTGTGACCAGTATGATGATGATCTTGAAGCTGAAATAGAGGATGTATGTTCAAAGAAACCAACAGCATGTCATTGGCAGGAAGGAGATAATTTACATCTCAGATGTGACAATCAGCCCTCGCACGACAGTCATGACAGTGATGAGGAAGAAACAAAAAATTTCAGAGTAAGGGAAAAATCTTTGCCCTTATGTTTCGCTTCTTTCCAATTCTTGAGAGGAAATTGTAAGCAAGTCGTCAATAGTAGAGAGGGAGAATGTTCTGATCCACTGGGGGAAGATGCTAGTGTTGATGTGAAGGGTGTTCTAAACCCAGAGTTGCAGGCCTTTATCTACTTCGATTTTCAAATTTCAGATGAAAGATTAAAGCCTGAGGCAAACTGTGAGTTAATCCAAAATAACTCTGTCCCATTGTGCTTTAATTCATTTCAAATTTTGAAAGAGACTCTTGGACAAGAGTTGAAGGATAAATACCTAAAAGGTCAGGTAATATCATTTGAATCAATGCAGCAGTCTTGTCAGTCTTTTCAGGATCCAATAGCTGATCGGTTGGATGGCCTGCGGGTTAAAAATCATTCCCCATCATCCAGCTATGGGATAAAACGCTGTTATGATATGGATATGTTAGGACAGTCAGCTACAAAGGTGTGTTCAGCAGAAGTCACATTACAAATCCCATCATAGCAGTTGCAGCCATGTCAGGAAATGCACGAGGATGAAGATAAGATAGATACAGTGCCAGAGCTGCCATCCAAAAATCAAGGAACATGTCATTTCTACATTGATCCTGTAGCTACCTATATGGAGAATTTTTTCACTATAGAGCCTCAATCTTTCTCTGGTAGTACTTTTGTTTTTCAAGATTGGCGAGGTCTCTATGATAAAGATCAATCATGTTTTCGGCAGTGGCCTTTTCACTTTGCAGTTTTGAGTCGATGGGCAAAAGATCAAGCTCTGCTTTTCACTGTGCTAACAAGCAATCAAACAATCATCTGGTCTCAACAACTACTTGATTGGCTGCACTGGCATTATTGTATCATTTAGAATAATGAAATTATCAGTAGCATAGGGTAGGTAGGAGAATGTGAATAAGCTCAGCATTCTGAGCATCTCTTTTTCAACAGTGTTCATTTGATTTGTTTTCAGTTGCAAGATCAAAATAGGTACATGTTGCAAAATAATATTTTGGGATCAGCCGAATGGATAAAGCACCGGTTTGCATGATTCATAGGTCTGTGGTTCTTGACACCTCCTGAAAGAAGCTGCCATCCCCAGGTGGAGCCTATGTTGGGGTCCTATAATTATAGGCCACTCGATTCTTCGACTGTTGATTTGGCATTTCTCTCATGATGATGAAGTCTGGCTCGGTTGATCCCGTTTCCTCCCTCCATTCTTTTAGCTCAATCCCCCATCACCCTGTTGCATCCTTCATACACTCTGCGCCCTCACTCCCTTGTCCTGTGGCCCCATTGACTACCTCTCGCCCATCACCCATCCATGAATAATCAGACTTAGGATGAACAAAAATAACCATAAAGGTAGTTAGATTAACTGATAATGTTAGTATAGTTAGTATAGGTTAAATTAATTAATAAACAACTAGTTAAATAATTAATTAATTATTAATTAATTATCAATTAATTAATTATTAATTAAGTTAAAAATCTAAGTTAGTAACTAGGTTAGTAATTAGGATTAGTTAAAAATTAAATAAAAAGAAAAATACAAAAACTATATAAAAAACAAAATAATAAAAAGTTAAAAAACAAACAAAAACTAAACAAAAATGTAAACATATTAAATATCAAAAAACATTAAATAAAACAAATTAATAAACAAAACATGAAATAACACAATTTAAAAAAAAATAACAAAACATAACACATAATATAAAAACATAAAATATAAAATACATAATATAATAAAAACAAAAAACATAATACGAAACTAACCTAAGTCTACCCTACCCCACTCACACCCACCCCCCTCATACGTCACACTCCACTCCCACCAAAACTCCCGCTCACTCAAACCTCAACGTGCACCTTACACCCTCGTACACTCATCAAATCTAACATTCAAATCCACGGCCCATAAAAATTCCGAACCCCCCCTCACCATTCGGAATTTAACGAGAGGGGGGGGTCCGGAATGAAGTAGTTTTTAAAACGAATCCTCCTCCACGTGGCACGATACTATTCCTGCGGACCCCCCCCCAACCCCAAAATCGCTTACCACCTTGGGGGGGGATCCGGAATACCGTTTTCCACACAAAAAACTGTTTTTTCATATTTTTGCAATTGTTTTTGCCTGTTCAGCACGTCGTCTTCCGGAGGAGATTCTGGGAAAACGAAGACGGATTTTAAAAATCCGAAAGACAATTTTTCTCAAAACGAGCTGAAGAACAAAAACCTCTCTCATTTTTTGCAACGGAGCTACGAGCAGAGATAATCGTAGTCATCTTCGAGGCCCATTTTTCCAGATTCTTAATTTTCCGTTACAGTCCCGATCTTGCAGGAGCTATTACGGCTAGCTGGGGACGAATTTGGCGAAACCGAAGGATTTTTTTTTCCAGCACATGCCCATCTACAATAACCTCTTTAATTTTTCTCCCAGGTGTCATCATTGAAGAGAAAACCACGTCTGTTCGGACCCCTTTTTCGCTGAAAACCAGTCCGTCTTTCATGGCAGAAAGTTCCAAATTTTGTGGGAGTGGTGGCTATTTTTGGCCGAGGCAGTTAAACCGACTTCCGAAACTTATTGGGATGATCTATCCTATTTGTTTAGAGTATTTTAATGTAAAATGGTTCGACCTGTGAGGTTCCTTGCTGGACAGTGGGCTATGTTTGGCCAGAAAACTCTTTTTGTAATCTTTAGATGAATAATCAGTGATGGACATGTTATTTTTTCTACAGGATTCTTGTGTGGATGTATTGGTGGAATTTTTTTATCTGTTAAAGTATTTTCCTGTCCTCTTTCCGTTTGTTTTTCAATTCTTATTGTCAGAAGTAATTACACATAGAAGAATTTATTGGCAAATACTCTGCATCTGTCCTTTTGATAATCTTTATGTTTCTCCTCTAAAAAGCCACTTTATGAATTCTTAACTGCTCATTCTCTTGGATTTTTCCTCCTCTTTTCTTCCTCAGATCGACACCATCAAAACTTAATTCGATCCAACACTTCCACTACCTTTCCCTATTTAAAGAGCTTTGTCTAGACCTGAGAATGAATCAGATATTTAAAAACAGACCCCATTTGCCCAATGGCCCTCCTTGCTGTTCCAAACAACCATTTAAAAACCCCAACCCCACACTTGCATAACTAGCCTAATACCTATTAAAACAAAGCTATATCTGATAGAGAGATCCCTCTCTGAGTCTCGGAGGGCTAGATCCTAGACTCGAAGCGGTTTTGATGTTTCCTCTGTGACTACCTTACAGCATTGGAAAAATTACAGAGTGCTAACAATCCTCATCATCGCCATGGTCATCATAATCGACATCATTATCGTATTCATCATCATCATCATCATTATCATCCTCATCATCATTATGATCTTAATAGTTATCATCATCATCATCCTCATCATCATTGTGATCTTAATAGTTATCATCATCATCGTCGTCATCGCCATTTTCATCATCATTGTCGTTATCATCACTATCACAATCATTATCATCATCATCATGTCATCATCATCGTCATTGTCATTGTCATCGTCGTCATCATCATCATCATCATCGTTATCATTATCGCTGTCATCATTATTGTTGCAGTCATCATTGTCATCACCATGGTCATCATCATTGTCGCAGTCATCATCATCATCATTTTCATCATGATCACCATCATCATTGTCATCATCATCATCATTTTCATCGTCATGGTCATCATCATCGTCTTCGTCATCATCATCATCGTCGCCATTGTCATGGTTATCATCATGGTCATCATCATCATCATCATCATGGTCATCATCATCATCGTAGCCATTGTCATGGTTATCATCATTGTCATCATCATCATCGTCATGGTCATCATCATATTTTTCATCTTGATTGTCGCAATCATCATCATCACCATCATCATCATAAACATGGTGATCATTGCCATTTTCATCATCATTGTTGAAGTCATCATCATTTTCATCATTTTCATCACCATCGTCATCATCGTCATCATCATCATCATCATCATCATCATCATTTTCATCATTTTCATCACCATCGTCATTGTCATCATCATCATCATCATCTTCATCACCATCGTCATTGTCATAATCATCATCATCATCATTTTCATCACCATCGTCATCGTCATTTTCATCATCGTCATCATTATGGTCATCGTCATTGTCATCGTCATGATTTTCGTAGCCATCATCATCATCGTCTCCATCATCATCCTCATCTCCATCATCATTCGCATTGTCATCATCATCAACATTTCCATTGTCATGATCATCATCATATCATCATCGTCATGATCATTTCCATCATCCTCGTCCTCATCATTGTTGTCACCACCATAATCAACAATATTGTCGACGTCCTACTCCTCCTCCTCCTCATCTTCATCATCATCATTGTCATTGTCATTTTCATCGTCATTGTCATCGTCATCATCATCGTCATCATTATTTCCATCATCATCATCATCATTTCCATCATCATCATCATCATTATCATTGAAATTTTCATCATCGTCATTGTCATTGTCATTGTCACAGTCCTCATCATTGTCATCATCATGATTGTCACAGTCCTCATCAACATCGTCGTAGTCATTATCATTTTCATCATCGTCATCCTCATCATCATTGTCACCACCATAATCAACAGTTTCAGTGTCTTACTCCTCGTCATCATTTTCATTGTCATCATCATCATTGTCATTGTCATTGCAGTCGTCATCCTTGTCACTTGGTTTTAGGGAAAATCGAGAAACCTAGGAGGGGAAGAGAGGGAGAGAATGGCACTAAATTTATTAAGGTTTTAGGGTTGATTATGTGATATAGGGTTATATATCAATTAGGGTTCAATAAAAAGTATATTGAAATAGAAATACATTGATACATGATAACAAACTAATTTATCAGTCTCCTTTGGGAAGCCAATTATTACCCTAATTCCTAAAGATGAAAAGATGTAAAAAGGAAGAAACACACATGGAAAAATAATGTTATAGGTGGAAAATCTACCTGTGTTTAAGAGTAGTTGTTGACTAGTACTTGAGACTTATGAAGATAAGGGAAAATAATATAGACACCTTCGTATATTCACTTTTTTTTCTTTATTATAGGGACAAGGTTAGACACCCATGATGAATGCTTAGTAGGAGAGGTGATCTTAGTCTTCAACATCTTTTAAAATTTCCCTCGGATGAATTTGGCCCAACCTGGGATGTATAAGTCTCTATTTTTTCTTGAATGGTTTAGACCCTTGCTTCAAAGGAATAGTGTGATTAATGGCATCTATCTTGTAATCTTTAAGGTCATTATGTCACAACCAAAAATACCTATGAAGTCTCTTGTCAGATTATCAATACTATTTCCATCCTCTAGGATACAGTTTTTCCCAATATTAATCATGTTGAGACTTTCCCTTGATCCATGATTGATATCAATATGATCCTCACCCTCACCAGGGTCTGGAGGTGCCTTGAATCTATAATGTCTATGAAATTCCTTAGTGGATTCAAAACAATTTAGCATGATGGTTAGATTTAGGCACCATGCTATAACAAAGAGGAAGGGAGGGTGGATTTGTCACTTGGTTTTAGGGAGAATCAAGAAACCTAGGAGGGGAAGAGAGGGACAATACATTAATAGAGGATAAAAAACTAATTTATCAGTCTCCTTTGGGAAGCCAATTATTACCCTAATTCCTAAAGATGAAAAATATCTGAAAAGGAAGGAACATACATGGAAAAATAATGGTATAGGTGGAAAAGCTACCCGTGTTTAAGAGGAGTGGTTGAATAGTACTTGAGACTTACCAAGATAAGGGAAAATGATATAGACACCTTGATATATTCACTTTTTTTCTTTATTATAGGGACAAGGTTAGACAACCATGATGAATGCTTGGTAGGAGAGGTGATCTTATTCTTCAACATATTTTAAAATTCCCCTCGGATGAATTGGGCCCAACCTGGGATGCATAAGTCTCTATTTTTTATTGAATGGTTTAGACCCTTTTTTCAAAGGAACAGTGTGATTAATGATATCTATCTTGTAATATTTAAGGTCATCATGTCCCAACCATAAATACCTATGAATTCTCTTGTCAAATTATCAATACTACTTCTATCCTCTAGGCTACATTTTTTCCCAATATTAATCATCTTGAGACCTTCCCTTGAGCCATTATTGATATCAATATGATCCTCACCCTCACCAGGGTATGGAGGTGCTTTGAATCTATAATGTCTATGAAAGTCCTTAGTGGATTCAACAAAGTTTAGCATGATGGTTAGATTTAGGCACCATGCTACCACAAAGAGGAAGGGGAGAGTGGAGTTGTCATTTGGTTTTAGGGAAAATCGAGAAACCTAGGAGGGGAAAACACAAAGAGAATGGAACTAAATTAATTAAGGTTTTAGGGTTGGGAAGCTAATTACCCTAATTACTAAATATGAAAAAGATCTGAACAGGAAGGTTCACACATGGAAAAACAATGTTGTAGGTGGAAAATCTACTTGCGTTTAAGAGGAGTGGTGTAATGGGCCTCAAAGAGATTATTTTTTCACCCAACTTGTCTTGGATATGAAACTACACATTCCTATAAATCAAACTTGACCTCAATCTCCAAAATAACACTCTAGATCAACCATATAAAATGATCAAACATTGTATGGAAACCCAACATGCCTTGAGAAAGGTTATAACTCGTTTTCTCTTGTTGTGCTAGAACCTCCATTGAGGTAGGAGACTTGAATTATATACTATGTGAGAGGAGATAAACATAATGAATATGCACCCCCTACGACAAGAAAACAACATACATTCAAGGAAGGAACCAATTCAACAACAAGAGATCCATGTAGAGGAGTCATAGATAACAAGGCAATATAGCTCAACAATGTGGAAGAGGAATATAAGAGCTAGATCAAGATTTGGAACTAATATGAAAATGTTTTTGGAATATAAATTGAAGAATATGAAACAACCCTACTGAAAACTTTCAAGAGTACATGAGCAAATAGAAAAAATATGAACATTATTCATAATAATCATAGGGTAAAATTTTAATTGTGTGCAACTAATTCCAAGAATTAAAACATGTAAATAAAATAATAACTTCGCTTAAACAACACCAATTGACTTCATAAAAAATAAGTAATAATCTAACACTAAATCTAAATTTTCTATATAGTAATGCTTTACGGTATACAAGTAAGTACATCTCTTCCACCTTCTTAAGGTTACACAACTTGCACATTTCCTTTTTATTGCTGACAACACAAGTTGAAGATCACATTCAAATTTTATTAGTACCAACCAATAAGTAGAAATACTTAAATAATTTGTTACTTTAAGAACATTAATATAATTAGTCCATTTAGTGATATTATTAATTTCTTTCACTTTAATAACTATAACTACATATACATAGTTATATAATTAATTCTTCTCTTAATCAACTATAGTATATGTATAGCCATATAATAAAATGCTTCCTCTCTATCAACTATATATATATGGAAATTTATAGATTCAATTTTCTTCAATAAAAGGATTTAAAATGAGCACTATAAAATCCCCTAACGAAGACTATCAATTACAAAAATTGCTCAACCTAACCTTACAATGAGTCGACATCATAGACCAAGAAATGAAAACCACCTAACCGCTTCAATCACGTGGAATCTCAATGATACAAAAACTATGACCTAGATCTCACAGGCATTCAAGAGTGCATAAGAGGTCAAGCTATGCCCACATCCTTGACCGGGACCATAACTCACTCAATTAACAATGAATATCGAAAAATCAAAACAACACCAAGTGTCAACCTACCAAAGGATGTTATGAGTTATTTTAACCTATGAAACTTATAGTCGATGAAAAGAATGAGAAAAGACAAAACACATCCCACTTAGGCCTATGAATAACAATAATTCTATAACTTTATAACACATTTCCAGATTAAATTAAATAAATTATATCCAACTGTTAACTCATCTAATGGTTATAATACCTATTGTTAATAAAACCTCTCCACATTACCAGTACCACTAAAGTGTCTCACAGATGCAGAATGATCTAAAGTTTTATGCCTAGGTCTTGCCACGGATCTGTAAGTCTTGTGATCGACAATTTCAAACAATTAAGGTTAACGACAAGTGTAATCCTTAATTAGCATTGAGACTACATGTAACATTGTTTGAGAGAGTGTAGAAGTGAGTTTTGATGCGTGTGTAGTCATACTCGTCTATGCCAGGGATACAATATATTTTAATTAATAAACTCTTCATTATCTCAAGAAAAATTCCACAGAGAATTTATAATTTCCTCCAACATCCGGGTCCACATACAAGTAATCAAATATTTCCACATTGCATAATAATTTACATAATCATACATGAATCTCGTGAAATAGTAACCAATTTACTCTTAAATATTTAACATAAACGCATCCATTGTATTCATTTTTGGCAATTCACTGTTACAAACCTTCGGGCCATTTTGCACATTTAAATCTGTAATGTTTGGAGCCGATATGGCAAGCCGAGCCAGTGCAAACATCCAAGGTAAGATTTCAAATAAGAGGTAAATGTAAACTAGAGTGAACTAAAGTGTAATCCGCCAATTTCATTTACTTGAAGGTATGATAAATGAGATGTTGGAATCCGGAGAAAGGGCTGGAAGATGGGAGAAAAAGTAATTCTAAGGTGTGAGGGTAATGAGATGAAATACAATAGAAAAGAGCAGGAGGTGGGGTGGCCTTAATCGGAAACATAACAGAGATAAATTTTAAACATTCTTCAATTCTGTACACTGCACCCATTATACACATTATTGCATGTAAATCTCTACGGGCTATCAAGGCCTACGCACATACTAGGATGAACATCATTGGATTAAAAAAGACTTCCAGATCAGAGAAACACAAAAGAACAATTTGGGAGATAATAATATCCATCGTTGCAATGGTGAGTGGATCAGGATCCACAAGACTCAACAAAAGATGAGGCAAGAGTGAGTTGGGAAAATGGTAGAGAAAAATCCATCTCTTGGAAGAATGGAGTTTCTGAAGGCATCTTTATTGGGATTTTGGAAGGGTTCAAACAGGTGATGATATATGGTAGTGAGGAGAAATTAATTTACTTACAAACAACTAAGAAGAGGATTGGAATTGTGAAAACTTCAACTAGAAGCACACCAACCGGTCAAGTCTCAGTTTCGTGTTGGGATCCTACTACTAGTAATGATCTCCTCTCTTCAATTCCCAAATTTAAGATTAATGTATGAATAGAAATTGGAAATCATTACCCTAAATTATGAATGGTAATTAGGAAAATATAACAACATAATATACAAACAGATGCCATTTGACAAATATATTTGATACAAGTTTCGTACTGGGAGTAAATCAAATAAATTTGGACATGATACATATAACTCACATTGTCAATAGTAATAACAACCAGAATAAAATGTAATCACATATATATCACATTGTCAACAATAAATAACAACCAGAATAAAAGGTAATTACATATTTCTCACCTCGTCAATAGTATATAACAACAAAAATGCAATGTAATCACATACGTGTTGAGTATACAAATTTTTAAATTGCTACCAAATAAATAATTATACAATTAAATACCATGACTAAGATTGGTGACAGGTGATGATGAACTTCAACTTGAAACAATACTTGCACAATGCCCTTTCCTTTTGCCTGCTAATCCATTGACTTCACCAGTACCTCCCATCCAATGCTAGGGGTACTCTTCTTCCCCCTTAGCCCCCTGAGCTGCAAAGGGGTCACACACAGAGTTTCAGATCCAACTATCTCAGGCTTTCCCTTGCAAGGAGAGGATTCCACCTCTTTCACAAGATTTCAACCCAACTCACACAAGTAAACTTAGTCACAAAATAATTTGACAACATTTCAATCATCCAACAATAGCATGTTTTCCTCCTACTTCTCCATTATTTTTATAAGAAATTTTGTTTTGGCTCTTCTCATATCATGCAATATTAGATAATTTTTAATAATTAAATTAAATGTTATTCACCCTCAACACATGTCACACTTTCCCCAAGTTTCACATGTTTAATCCTTTTTAATTTAAATAATTATGCATTTTCCCTCACATTCCTCAATTAGTTCCTAGATTTTCTCCTAGTTGTCCCTTAGTTCCCCAATTTCTTTTTTATTGTGTCTCCCAACTAATTTAGAGTTGGAGTTTGATTAGGACTCTTCTCTTAGTTATGATTTAGATTTTGAGTAACTTGGGATACTAACTCTATGTTGACAACCCATTCTCTCATGAATATATTTTCTTTTAATTAAAAATTTCCTTTTTATTATTTTCATGCACACATTATGCACATGCCTAATTTTTTATTCTTATTCTCCCTTTACTAGTGTTTATTAAGTCTAAAAACTCTTAACCCATTTTATAATTTTTATTTAGTCAAAACATCTAGACTTATACTTTTGGTTATGTTTTCTGGTTTATAATTTAAATAAAAATTTGTATTCTCTTCTCTAACAAAGTATAAGTATTCATTTTATTTTATAAGGTCTTTTATATTTTTATTGACTCATAAATTTACTCATGCGACATTCCCTTCAAGACACACCTCTGTTCTCCAAGGGTGTCACTTGCCATTGACTTAGTTTGGAAGTTGTCTGATGCTTGGAGTCAATAATCCAATTGTCGACCTTGTGTGAGACTAAGGGATTACTAAGGAATAAGGAATTGGACTTATTGAATTCCCCTAAGAAATATTCATGAGTGACTGTCTCATTTTTCCCTCAAGTACCATGAATCTCTTAGAATAAGGTAGTCGTTAACCTTCGGTTCAGGTCACGACGGGAGTGCTAGTAGGCCGTGACAGGGACACTTCCACACCTCTCCCTCATCCATATGAAATTTGTGTATGACCTCTTTACTCCATATCTGAGTTAGATTATCAAGTGTCACCATGCCTGCATCCACTGACAAAGATCATATCAATAACTCATATACATGAAATCCATAACTGAAATAATCGTATAACACATGCGTAATAAATCATGTAGTCATAACCAAAATAAATAGTCCACTCCCTGACTCAATACAGAGTCCAAGGAAGTATGTTGATTCCATCAACATCCTAATCATGCCACGTTTCCTGTACACTCAGGAAATCTCATCAAAATACCTATCATTCTATACATCAATAAAATAACATATCAAGTTTCCATACACAACATAGCATAACCTCATAAACCAAAACTGATAATCATAATGTACCATGTTTAACCAGATCACTTGCACGCAAGCGTCCTCAAAGAATAAAAAGTGTTGTAAAAGTGTGATCAGTGGAACTGGATGTTACATACACCTCCTCTTGTTTTTAACTTCGTCCAGAAGTTTGTACAATCTAACAGTAAAACAATAAATATAGTTGCTACTAATGGATATATCAAACTATCAAAATAAATAAGGAAATTGTCAGCGCATCTCATATGCGTCCTCCCAAGTAGCAAAATGTGAACTATAATTGTACCACTAGACCTTGACTTGATTGACTATTCGACATCGTAGTTGTCGAGTGTGATGGTCTAGTATGTGGATTGGCTCCGCTATGAGAGCACCCTCATCCGATACCTACAATGAACTCAAGTCAATAACATGTGATGGATATGAAATATAATGACGTAAAACTGAAACATGAAACACTCGTGCATACGCCTCAAAGAATCAAGCAATTCTATTTGGTAAGACACAAATCCTTTCTTTTATACAACCTTGAAAGGTCCCACAAACCTTGGAGAGAGTTTAGCACCATTTCCAAAATTAATTGAACTCTTATGTGGCTTCACCCACAAAAACACTTTATCACCAACCTCCTAATTGCAGTCTATATGATGCACATCTACATATCTCTTTTGTCAGTCTTGTGCTTCTTTAATCCTTTTCCTTATAAATTGCATCTGATCTTCCATTTCCTGAATCAATTTTAGTCCCACGAGGACCTGATCCTGTAGTCGATCCCAACTCAAAGGTGTCCATCATGGTCGTCTGTATAGAAACTCAAAATGTTCCATCTTTATCGTACTTTGATAATGGTTGTTGTACGCAAATTGTACCAATGTTAACAATTCTTCCAATCATTTTTGTTGATCCATCACATACATTCGAAGCATATCCTATAGAATTTGATTCTTTCTTTTAATTTGTCCATATATTTCGAGGTGATATGCTGTATTAAAATTTAATTTTATTTCCAAATCCTCTTGGAAACTAGCCCAAAAACACCCAGTAAATACCAATCCTCTATCAAATATTATCTTCCTTGGTACACCATGAAATCTTACAATCTTGTTAAAAAAAATTATGGCTATGTCCAGTGCTTGATATGTCTTACAAACTGGGATAAAATGCACACTTTTCATCAAAGTGTCGATGACTACAAAAATAGAATCGTGTCTCCTTGTCGTCAATGGAAATCCAACAATAAAATCCATCGATATAACTTCCCATTTCGATTAAGGAATCACATGTGGCTATAGTAATCCTGCTAGATGTCTATGTTCATCCTTTACTTGATGACATTCTAGACATCTTTCCACATAGTTAACTATATCATTTTTCATTCCCTTCCAAAAGAATAAAGGTTTAAGTTCTTCCTTCATCTTCGTGACTCCAGGATTAGCCATATACACTGCTCGATGAGCCTTGTTCAAAATTAAATTTCTCAATTCATCATTTGGTGGTACATAAATTTTTCCATTGTATCTTAGTAGTCCGTCACTATCCAAATAATATCCCTCATATCTAGGTATCATCATGGTATCTTGTTCGATATTGTCATTTACTTCCTTGTACCAGTCGTTATCAATATGTAAAGCTAAAATATCTTCTCAAATATTCGTCTTTAGTGGTATTACTGAGAAAATGCAAGGCCTCCGACTCAACGCATATTCTACTCTATTATTTTTTCCCTTAATATACGTGATCTCAAAATTTTATTCACTTAAAAGTTATGACCAACTTATTTGTCACGCGTTCAATTCACTTTGAGTAAAAATGTGTTGTAAGACACTATGATCAATTTTCACTTTGAATTTTTGTCCAATAATATAATGTCTCCAAACTCTCATGGAATAAACAATCACTAATAATTATAATTCATGTGTTGCATAATTCTATTCATTCCTTCTTAGTTTCCTTGAAATATATGTGATAACTCAACCTTCTTGCATTAATACTCCACCCAACCCTTCCTTGTATATGTCAGTGCATACCAATTATTCCTTGTCCATATTCGAAACTTTCAGTTTTGGTGCCGTTGTTAATAGTTATTTAAGCTTCTGAAATGCTTCCGTGCATTTATATGACCATACAAATTTCTTATTCTTCTTTTGCAGTTTCATAATTGGATTTGCTATTTTTGAAAATCCTTTGATGGAACATCGATAGTAACCTGCTAATCCCATAAAAAGGTGTACTTCTTGTATGTTCGTCGGTGCTAGCCATTCCATAATATCCTCAACATTCACTGGATCCATAGTGATACCCTATCCAGAAATAATGTGTCCCACATAGTGAATCTTCGTTTGATAAAAATAATATTTCGACAACTTTCTGTACAACTTTTTTTCTCTTAAACACTGTAGAAATAGTCTCACGTGTTCATTGTGCTCCTCTTTTGTTCGAGAGTAAATTAATATGTCATCAATAAATACATCTACAAACTTGTCTAAATATTCGTGAAATAACCCATTCATTAAACTCATGAACACACGAGGGGCGTTCATCAATCTAAATGGTAATAGAATAAATTAATAATTCCTGAATCTTGTCTTAAACACTATTTTAGGAATTTTTTCCTTTGTGATTCATAACTGGTGATATCCCGATCACAAATCAATATTTGAAAACACCATCACTCCCTTCATTTGATCAAATCAGTCATTAATAATTTAATTCTCAGTAATGGGCCCTGGTTCTTGATCGTGGATTTGTTTAATTGATGATAGTTAATGAAAATCCTCCATGATCCATCCTTATTTCTTACAAAAATTATAGGTGCACGCCATAGTGATACGCTTGGACATATAAGTCCCAAATCTAATAACTCCTTCAATTGCATTTTTAACTCTTATAATTCAGGAGTTGACATCCGATATGGCATTCTTGCAATTGGTTATGTACTAGGTTTTAGATCTATAGTAAATTCCAATTCTTTGTTTGGAGATAAATCTGATAGTTCTTCAGGAAAAACGTTAGAAAACTACGAGACTACTAGAAAGTCTTCCAATCTTTCCATGTCACATTTTTCATTAAGTGCTAATATGGCGTAAAACTTACATCCCTTGCACATACTTTTCTGTAATTCTAGGGAAGAAATAAATATTAGAGATAGTCCTTGGTTTCTTCCTATAATTATTCTACTATGTCCCAAATCATCAATTAAGCTTAATATATTTGTCCTATCATTATGTATCGTGTTGTGTGATTATAACAAATCCATTCCAATCACAATGTCGTAGGATCCCAAGGTGGCGACATAAAGGTTTACATTTGCGACTAAATCACCCAAATTAATGTTACAATAGATAACCTTTCCTCCAACCTTTTTCTTGGCTCTAGATGCCATTTCCACATATCTAAACTCATCTCTTTCGACTACCTTCACCTTAATTATTTTATGTGTAGAACTAGATATAAAACTATCAATAGCTCTTGGATCTATCAAAACACTAAACTATTGATCTGCTATCATATCAAAAGTCTCAAGAACTGTGGTTTGATATTCAGCCTGACGATTATTCACCATTGCATGAATCCTATGGGCCTTGCCCAAATATCCCACTGTCATTTTTCCTGCTGATCCAACATCTCTCTCCTTCTCAATAGGAAACTCTCTTTGATAGTGTGGCTCTTCACAAGTCCAAAATCCATTCTTAGGGTTAGTGATCCTAGATCTAGAGGAAGATCTGTTGGTCTAGGGTTTTGAGACCCTAATCTATTTTGAGGAACAAATCTATAATGTTGTTGCTTCTAAGGATGACATGGATGCTACTACGGTGGTTCTCTATACAGATTCCTCTGACTGGTAGTCTGTCTACGTGATGTAGAAAATACAGGTCCTCTAGGTGTGTCACGATGCTTATAGGTCTGTCTAATAGGTGTCTACTGATGTGGTGCTCTAAGTGGCATCTGTCATGTCTTCCTGGAAGGATTCCTACCCTGACCCCCATTGTTCAACTCTTCTTTAGCAATAAAATATTTCTATACTACATCGTGCAAAGTATGAGGAATCAAATCCTGACCTTAGAATGAATGTTGAAGTTGAGACCACAAACTTGTGTACCTTCAACTTGCAACTCCATAAATCTATCCTCATACTTAGGTATTGTACAACTTCCTTGTCGTAAAGCATTGAAATCATTAAGTTTTCACTCATTGAACTCATCATATATATACCTCTCTCATAATCACTCCTCAAACAATTCCCAAGGCACATCTTCAATGAACATATTCAATTGTGGAAAGAGTATCTTCCACCAAATAAGCACACTCCATTTTAACTGAAATACCACCATGCAAACCTTCATGTTGGAGGTATAATCATGTAATGCAGAACACATTGCCATATTCTCCAACGAATCTTCGATAGCTAAACCATCCGTGGAACCCAAGAACTCAGGAAATTTTACCTTCTCAAGTTCTCTATGAACATTACCACTAAATACAGGAGGGTGCTATGAACCCTCATTGGGTACATACTCCCTGTCATCATCACAATCAAGTATATTTATCGACACCTCAGACATCCTTTGAAAATACCTCATCATTCCCATAACATCGCCCATTACAACTTGCTCCTGGTCAATAGTTTTCTCTTCTCCATGTGGAGAAGATCCCCTAGGTGTAGATGTTCTTGGAGGAGGCATACTTCTACCTCCCACACCACGATGTCTACTCATTCTTCTTCTTATAACCATGATACCCGCATAAAACAATTTCAAATGCTATTAGTGATATATCATAATTTACACAAAATTGCATTGAAATTCGTAACGAGTCTTGTGTTGCGGAGTAGAACCATGCTCTGATACCATATGCAACAACCTTGCTGAAAAATTTCAAGAGTACATGAGAAAATACAAAAAATATAAACATTATTCATAATAATCACAGGGTAAAATTTTAATTGTGTGCAACTAATTCCAAGAATTAAAACATGTAAATAAAATAATAACTTCGCTTAAACAACACCAATTGACTTCATAAAAAATAAGTAATAGTTTAACAATAAATCTAAAGTTTCTATATAGTAACTCTTTATGGTATACGAGTAAGTACATCTTGTTAAAATAATAGGTGTGCTCGTTTTGAACATAGACAATATCACTATATTTTCACCCAACCACAGAAACAAAGGCCACCCCTGAGCACCTTAACCTTGAAATATAGAATAATTCTGGAAGCAATCACTATAACCAATAACCAACCAAGGTAGTTTACCTCTCTCCAAAGCTAGTGTACCAAGCAGAAAGTACAAACCATAACCAAAGACCAAGTCACCACTGCAGCAACTGCAACTCTCCTCCAATCATGCACACCACTAGTACTTATGCAGTTGTGAGAATGAGTGGGTACAAATGAGCTCAAGTTCCCTTTATTTATAGTCCTCTAAGTGACTTAATTGGCCTGAATTCTTCTTCTGGAGGCTAATAATTTAATATAAATTATTCTCTTGATCCAACTTGTCTTCTAGGATTATTAACCAACTATTTAGGGTTTCTCTTACTTCCCGGAATATTCTAGTCTCATCAAAGGTTACATGTAGAGGTTAATACCTCTCGTTGCTACCATAACATCAACACTCCTTCGTATCTAGGGAGGTATTATAGGAAATTTTATTGAGAAAAAACATACCATTCATTCGGTAGAAACACCAATATCCACACAGACTATCTCATGATCACACATCACTATCCAACACTAGTGATAGTATCCATGTAAATCGAAATGCCATACAATATAACACAATTGTGTTTATCCATATTAGTATAAAACTACTATCCAGTGGCATATAACCACTCCTAGTAGCACACAACTACTAACCAGTGACATACAATCACTACCAGTGGATCATATCCACCACAGTATCACACGGCTACTATCCAGAGACATACAATATCCAAAGCAATCATATCATCTGATATCATCTTGCATCAACAATTTCATCAACTACATCACCTCTAAGCCATACTATCATGATGCAAATACATTATATATAAGTTGTAGTGGTATGATCCGGAGTATCATCTACATCATATTTAAGTCGTACTAGCATTACATAACTAACATGATGCCAATGCACCATATCTAAGTTGTATGCCACCTCTAAGTTGTACTCGCATGATCTAGATCAATGCCTCACTATGTCATCTCTAAGTTGTATGATCATCTTTAATTCGTACTAGCATGACATATCTAGCATGATGCCAATGCATCATATCTAAGTTGTATGCCACATCTAAGTTGTACTTGCATGATCATATATAGCATCACACAATCCCTCCTGCATCATCTCTAAGCCATACTAGCATGACATTTCTAGCATGATGCATGGCCATTGCATCATATCTAAGTTGTATTCCACATCTAATATGTACTCACATGATCATATCTAGCATGATGTAGCTCACCAACATCGTCTCTAAGTCGTAATAGCATGACATAACTAGCATGATGTCAATACATCATATCTAAGTTGTATGTCATCTCTAATTTGTACTCGCGCTATGCTCCTCAGGCCACTATATGAAAAAAACCAACCATATATATCATATCTCCGCTGTACTAGTGTGATCATAACTAGCATGATGTAAGCATCATCTCTAAGCTATATGACCACCTCTAAGCTATACTAGCATGATACATATCCATAGCTCACTGAAATTCCATGATGCCACACATCAGTGCCCCCTCCCAACCGAGGAAGTCATCTCCTCCTTTTCAACCAAGGGAGAAATCTACATGAGCCCAAGATTGTTCCTCAAGTATGAAAACTTTATCTTGGACAAAGGATTCGTCAAAATATATGTAGTCTGCTCATCAATGGAGATATATTGGAGAAACACTTCTCCCTTCTGGACTTTATCATGTAGAAAATAATACTTGATCTCAATGTGCTTTGACCTATCATGGAACAATGGGTTCTCTGAAAGCTCCACACAACTCTGATTATCACAATATATCATGGTTGAATCGAACACCTGATAAAACAATCCAGAAACCAACTTATGGAGCCACACTACTTCCATACAAGCATCACAAGCTATAATATATTCTTCTTCCACAGTGTTGAGTGCAATAGACTTGTGTTTTCTTCTATCCCATGATATCATAGTAGATACCAAACTAAAACATAGTCATAAGTACTCTTCCTATCATGTGCACTCCCTACCTAGTCTGAATCAGTAAATCCATGCAGTTGTACATCATTTTTTGAGGCATATCTCAAACCAAAAGTAATCATCCCATGAAGATATCTTAGGATATGCTTTGCAACTATCCAATTCTCTTATCTAGGTTTCACCTGAAACTGGCTCATTGTGTTCACAACAAAGAAAATGTTTGTCCTAGTATTCACAAAATACATCAAGAATCCAATCAACTACCAGTATAGGGATGAGTCTACTATATTAGAATAAGAGTCTCTCAACTTCCTCAAATCTGTTACCATGGGAGTTGCCACGGATTTGCAATCAATCATCCCAAACTTCTGAAGGATTTTTGCAACATAAATCCATTGTCCTAGGAAAACTCTACCATGCTTCTTTCGTACTTCTAATCCAAAGTAGTAGTGCATGATAAAAATATCCTTCATATCAAACTCTGAGGCTAACTCCTTCTTATATTGAATAATGAGAGGCTCTGCACCTTTTAGGAACAAATAATCAACATATAACAATAGAATCACAGGTGCATTATTTACAATTTTGTAGTAGATATTTGGATCGATATTGCTCTTGGAAAATCCAAGTCTCATCAAGTAGCTATCAATACATGCATATAAAGATCTTGGAGCTTTATTGACTCCATACAAGGCCTTCTACAATCTACATACATGGGTTTCTCTTGGACATACCTCAAAACCTTGAGGTTGCTCTATGTATACTTCTTCCTTAATCACTCCATTGAGAAAGGCGGTCTTTACATCCATATGATGTAAAATCCAACCCATGGAAGATGCTAGAGATATTATGGATCTGATAGATGTATATCTGGAAACCAGAGAAAACATCTCATCAGAATCTTCTCCCTCATATTGAGAGAATACTCTACCACAAATATTTCCTTGTATTTATGAATACTTCCACCTACAACACGATTTATCTTGTAAACCCAATTTGAAGTAACTACAAACTTCTCTTTAGGTCTAGGCACAACTTCCCATACATAATTTTTCATAATAGATTGGTATTCGTCCATCATGGCCTCCTTCCATTCTTTCTACTTGAATTCTTCTTCAAAGTTGGAATGTTCTGCATTAACAAGATTTGTCATGAGCACTGCATAACTAGAAAACCTTTTGGGTTTCTTTCTTTTTCTAAGGTGTCACTGGGAGCTTTATGTCTTTCTGCTTCTTGCAAGGTGTATTCAAGCCATGTTGGTCTCTTTCTAGTCTTAGGTTCAATAATTGGTTCCACATGTTCATGTGACGGTTCTTGTTCTTCATTGGGATGTTCTGGAGAACATGTTCTTTCTTCTTTGGTATCTTCATATTCCTCTTCTTCATTGGAGTATATGGAATATTCTATAGACTTCTTGAATTCAATACTTTCATCAAAAGTTACATCTCTACTAATTTCAACATTCTGTTGTCCTGGAACATAAATTCTATATGATTTTGATGATTCACTATATCCAACGAATATTCCTCTCTTTCCCGAGGGTTCCAACTTCTTTCTCTTATGCTTTGGAACATGAATGTATACAAGACATCCAAATATTCTCAAGTGCTCAAAACTAAGATTTATTCATGAGAAGGATTCTTCTAGAGTCATGTTCTTCAATATCCTATGTGGAATTCTATTCTGAATATAAACAACTGTCATGGCTCCTTCTCCCCATAGGAACATAGATAAAGTATGATCATTCATCATTTCCTTAATTGATTCTTCAATAGTTTTGTTCTTCGTTTCATCCACACCATTCTGTTGAGAATTGTGAGGGACAATTATCTCCCTCCTAATCCCATATTCTTTACCAAACACAATGAGCTCCTTGGATGAGTATTCTCCTCCATTATCATATCTTATTTTCTTGATCTTCTTATATGTTAGGTTCTCTACTTCAACCTTGAATTCTTGGAACTTTTCAAATACTTCATCCTTAGTATTTAACATATATAACCATGTATTTATTGAGAAGTCATATATGAAGGTCACATAGTAGAGAGATACACCTAAATAAGTCACTAGCATAGGACTAAATACATCTAAATGTATTAGGTATAATATTCCTTTAGATCTATTCTCACTGCTTGGGAATGGTTTCTTGATATTATTCCGAAGTGCACATCCTTTGCACACACCTTCATGTACTAATTGTAATTTTGGTATGCCTACAACCATTTGTTTCAGGGATGGAAAGTCTTCATAATGAAGGTGATCATACTTTCTATACCATAACTCACTAGGGTCAATTTCATCATGTACTAGAGCTTTAGTATTCTAACCTAGGATTTTATACAACCTTCCTTCACAAGTTCCAATGACTCTAGCGCCTTCTATCTTTGAGTCTTTAGACCATACAAATTTTTTTCCATATACAAAAGCTACTCTATCTCATTTCTCTTCCAAACAAGAAATAGATACTATATTCTTTTTCAAACCAGGAACATATAGAACATTACTAATATGGATATAGTTACCTGATTCCATTTTGATAGTATCTTATCCAATTCCCTTGAATGCATAAGAGTTCTTGTCTCCAAGCTCCACTTTATGAGGTGTATCTTTTTCCTTCATCCTTGAGAAATTCTTACGGTCACCTATCATATTACTTGAAGCTCCACTATCGATCAACCACATGTCATCTTCAATGGTTCCAGTAAGAGTTGAATAATAGAAGAAACTTGTTTCATCATGCTTTGTCTTGTTTGAAGGTTCTTCATCATTGGCAGTTGATGCGTGATGTCTCTCTTTTCCCTTACTTGTTAGTTTAGGACAAATCCTTTTGTAGTGGTCATAATCATGGCATTCAAAGCATTGTACCTTTCACATATATCTCTTGAACTTCTTTCTTGAATCATTTCTTTTCTTGCCTCCATGTCTTTTAAACTTTGTTGGAAAGGCTTGAGCATCTTCTTCCTTATGAGGTTTTCCCTTGGAGTTTAACATTGTCTCTTTTTGTGCACAGAAGGTCCAAAGTTATTATAACATTGGAAACTCCTTCCTTGTATTCATGCTTGCAACAAATGCATCCCATAATTTAGAGAGACCATTGAGAGCTATGTTCACAACTTCCTTTTGTGCTACAATGTTTTGAGGTTCCAGTGCTACAACGTTTTGAGGTTCCTTCTCTTTTCTTTCTTCAAATTGTGGTTCCATGATATTTCCTTTCACGATATCTAGGACTTTATTCTTGGCAAGGATAAGTTCAATCCTTATCTTCCATGCTCTAAATTTTAAATCTCCTTCTAACTTGTTTTCTGATTTCATAGAGTAAGTCATGACTTCTTTGACTTGGTCAACCTTTGACTTTGACCAAAAAATCAAACTTGACATTGAAGAGAGTACTAGGAGGTATGATTGGCTAGGGAGCACTAGAATATCCAAGATTTAGGTCAAGTGCTTCACTTAAGGTGCCTCAACAATAGAGTAAGGGTTTTGCTGTTGTAGCAAAAATCTGACTCCAACTACAACTGCAACTGAGAAAATTCTGCCAATCTACCTTCCAGTGGTTAAACTGTCCAAAGACAGTGTGGGTCCATAACATATTAAAACAATAGGTGTGATCATTTTCACCATAGACAATATCACTATATTTTCACCCAGGGACAAAGGCCACCCCCGAGCACCTTAAACTTGACAAAAATAATAATTCTAGAAGCAATCAATATAACCAATAGCCAACCAAGGTAGTGTACCTCTCTCCAAATCTAGTGTACCAAGAATAATGTCCAAACCATAACCAAAGACCAAGTGACCACTGCAACAACTGCAACTCTCCTCCAGTCATGCGCACAACTAGTCCTTATGTAGTTGTGAGAGTGAGTGAGTACAAATGTGCTCAAGCGCATTCTATTTATAGTCCTCCAAGTGACTTAACTGGGTCGACTTCTTCTTCTGGAGGCCAATAATTTCATATAAATTATTCTCTTGAGCCGACTTGTCTTCTAGGGTTATTAACCAATTATTTAAGGTTTTTCTTGCTTCCTGGAATATTCTAGTCTTGTGAAAGGTTAAATCTAGAGGTTAATACCTCCCACAGCTGTCGTAACATCAACACATATCTTACACCCTCTTAAGGTTGCACAACTTGCACATTTCCTTTTTATTGCTGACAATGCAAGTTGTATATCACATTCAAATTTTATTAGTACCAACCAATAAGTAGAAATACTTAAATAATATGTTACTTTAAGAACATTAATATAATTAGTCCATTTAGTGATATTATTAATTTCTTTCACTTCAATAACTATAACTACATATACATAGTTATATAATTAATTCTTCTCTTAATCAACTATAGTATATGCATAGCCATATAATAAAACTCTTCCGCTCTACTCTATCAAATATATATATATATATATATATATATATATGGAAATTTATAGATTCAATTTTCTTCAATAAGAGAATTTAAATTGAGTACTATAAAATCCCCTAACGAATACTATCAACTACGAAAACTGCTCACCCTGACTTTACAATGAGTCAACATCACAGACTGAGCAATGACAAGCACCTAACCGCTTCAGTTGTGTGGAATCTCAATGATACAAAAACTATGATGTAGATCTCACAACCATTCAAGAGCCCATAAGAGGTCAAGTTGCACCCACATCCTTGATCGGGACCATAACTCACTCAATTAACAATGAATATCGAAAATCAAAACAACACCAAGTGTCAACCTACCAAAGGATGTCATGAGTTATTTTAACCTACGAAACTTACAGTCAATGAAAGGAATGAGAAAAGACAGAACACATCCCGCTTAGGCCTATGAATAACGATGATTCTTGAACTTTATAACGAATTTCCAGATTAAACTAAATAAATTGTATCCAGGTGTTAAGTCATATAACGATTATAATACCTGTTGTTAATCAAAATCTCTCCACACTACTAGTACCACTAAAGTGTCTCACAGATGCAAAATGATATGAAGTTTTAGGCCTAGGTCTTTCCACAGATCTGGAAGTCTTGTGATATGCAATTTTGAACAACTAAGGTTAACGACAAGTGTAATACTTAATTAGCGTTGAGCCTACACGTAACATTGTTTGAGACAGTGTGGCAGTGAGGTTTGATGTGTGTGTAGTCATACTCGTCTATGCTAGGGATATAATATATTTTAATTAATTAGCTCTTCACTATATCAAGACAAATTCCACGAAGAATTTATAATTTCCTCCAACATACGGGTCCACATACGATTAATCAACTATTTCCACATTGCATAATAATTTGTGTAATCGTGCACGAATCTCATGAAACAGTAACCAAATCACTCTTAAATATTTAACATAAAAACATCCATTGTATTAAATTCTGGCAGTTCACTGTTACAACCCTCCGGGCCCTTTTGCACATTTAAATATGTAATGTTTGGAGCTGATATAACACGCCAATGTAAGCTAGCGCAGACATGCAAGGTAAGATTTCGAATAAGAGGGAAATGTGAAGTAGATTGAACTAAAGTGTTATCCCCCAATTTCATGTACTTAAAGGTCCGAGAAATGAGATGTTGGAATCCAGAGAAAGGGATGGAAGATGGGAGAAAAAATAATTGTAAGGTGTGAGGGTAATGAGATGAAATACAAGAGAAAAGAGTGGGAGTCAGGGTGGCCTTAATCTAAAACAACAAAGAGAGAAATGTTATACATTCTTCAATTTTGTACACTACACCCATTATACACATTGTTGTGTGTAAATATCTACTGCTATCAAATCCTAAATGCATACTAGGATGAACATCATTGGATTAAAACATACTTCCAGATCAGAAAAACGAAAAAGAACAATTCATGAGATACTAATTATCTCCATCGTTTCAATGGTGAGTGGATCAATATCTACAAGACTCAACAAAAGATGAGGCGAGAGTGAGTTGGGAGAATGGGTAGTGAAAACTCCATCTCTTAGAAGAATGGAGTTTCTAAAGGCATATTTATTTGGATTTTGGAAGGGTACAAACGAGTGATGATACTTAGAAGTGAGGTGAAATTAATTTACTTGCAACCAACTAAGAAGAGGATTGAAATTGTGAAAACGTCAACTAGAAAAACACCAACCGGTCAAGTCTCAGTTTCATGTTGGGATCCTACTACTAGTAATGATCTCCTCCCTTCAATTCCTAAATTTAAGATTAATGTATGGACATAAATTGGAAATTATTATCCTGAATTATGAATGGTAATTAGGAAACTATAACAACATAATATACACACAGATTCCATTTGTCGAAGATATTTGATACAATTTTCATACCAGGAGTAAATCAAATAAATGGACATGATATATATGAATGACATTGTCAATAGTAATAAAAATCAGAATAAAATGTAATCACATATATATCACATCATCAATAGTAAATAACAACCAAAATAAAAGGTAATTACATATTTCTCACATTGTCAATAGTAAATAACAACCAGAATACAATGTAATCACATACATATTGAGTATACAATTTTTAAAAATGCTACCAAATAAATAATTATACAATTATTGGTGATAGGTGATGATGAACTTCAACTTGAAACAATACCTGCACAACATCCTTTCTTAAATCCACTGACTTCACTTGCACCTCCCAGCCAATGCTAGGGGTACTCTTCTTCCCCCTTAGTCCCCCGAGCTGCAATGGGGTCACACAAAGAGTTTCAGATCCAACTAAATCAATATTTCCCTCACAAGGAGATGCTTCCACCTCTTTCATAAGCTTGCAACCCAACTCACACAAGTAAACTTAGTCACAAAACAATTTGACAACATTTCGGTCATCCAACAATAGGGTGTTTTCCTTCTACTTCTTCAGTCTTTTTATATGAAAATTTTCTTTGACACTTGTCATCTCATGCAATATTAGATAATTTTTAATAATTAAATTAAATATTATTCACCCTCAACACATGTCACACTTTCCCCAAGTTGCACATGTTTAATCCTTTTTAATTTAAATAATTATGCATTTTCCCTCACATTCCTCAATTAGTTCCTCGATTTTATCCTAGTTGTCCCTTGGTTCCCAATTTATCTTTTATTGTTTCTACCAACTAATTTACAGTTGGATTTTTATTAGGACACTTCTCTTAGTTAGGATTTAGAGTTTGATTAACTTAGGATACTAACTCTATGTTGGCAACCCATTCTCTCATGAATATATTTTCTTTTAATTAAAAATTTCCTTTTTATTATTTTCATGCACACATTGTGCACATGCCTAAATTATTATTCTTATTCTCCCTTCACTAGTGTTTATTAAGTCTAAAATCCCTTAACCCATTTTATAAGTTTTATCTAGTCAAAACATCTAGACTTAGAATTTTGGTTATGTTTTATGTTTTATAATTTAAATAAAAAATTGTATTCTCTTCTCTAACATAGTCTAAGTATTCATTTTATTTTATAAGGTTTTCTAGATTTTTTATGAGTCATAAATTTACTCATGCGACGTTCCTTTCAAGATGCACCTCTGTGCTACAAGGGTGACACTCTCCATTGACATAGTTTGGAAGTTGTCTGATGCTTGGAGTCAATACTCCACTTCTCGACCTTGTGTGAGAGTAAGGGGTTATTGAGGAATAAGGAATCCACCTTATTGCACGCCCCTTAGAAATATTCATGAGCGAATGTCTCAGTATTCCCTCACGCATTGTGAATATCTCAGAACAAGGTAGTCGTTAACCTTTAGTTCAGGTCCTGGTGAGAGTGCTAGTAGTTTGTGACAGGGATGTTTCCACACCTCTACCTCATCCATCTAACATCTGTGTATGATCCCTTTACTCCATATGTGATTCGGATTAGCAAGCGTCACCATGCCTGCATCCAATGAGAAAGACCATATCAATAAATCATATACATGAAATCCATAATTGTAATCATCATATAACACATGTGTAACAAATCAAGTACTCATAACCAAAATAAATAGTCTACTCCCTGACTCAGTCCGGAGTCCAAGGAAGTCTATCAATCCCATCAACATTCTCATCATGCCATGTTTCCTGCACACTCAGGAAAACTCATCATAACACCTATCAATTCTATACATCAATAAAATAACATATCAAGTTTCCATACATAACATAACATAACCACATAAACCAAAATAGATAATCATAATGTACCATGTTTAACGAGATCACTTGCACACAAGTGTCCTTGAAGAATAAACAATGTTATAAAAGTGTGATTAGCGGAACAATATGTTACAATATAAACAAGGACTTGAAGATTCTTTACAAACAGGAGAGGTGTGATGTAAATAAACAAGGAAAATGCATCAAGTCATAAGTGAATTTTGGACTAGTTGTTGAGTGAAGAGTTCCATATAGAGGAAGTTTATTGTGGGTCTTGGCTAGGAACCATGTGTTCCAAGGTCCATAATATAGGTTACATAATTGAATAATATCAAACCTTAATGTAATGTGGAATGGAAATGGTCCCAAAATAGTCATTACACCCCCTATTGCTAACCTCAAAATCTATTACACCAAATAAATGAAGAATTGGAATTTCGTCATTGTCATCGTTGTGCTCATTGTCATCATTATCATCATCACAGTCATTGTTGTTCTAATTTTCATCATCGTCATTGTCACCATTGGTAATCAACATTGTCGACATCCTACTCTTGCTCCTCCTCCTCATCATTGTCATCATCATGATTTTCATTTCCATTACTATCGTCATCCTTGTCATTGTCATATCGTCATTGTCATCATCGTTGTCGTCATTGTCAGTGTCATCTCCATAATATNATGTGTTCCAAGGTCCATAATATAGGTTACATAATTGAATAATATCAAACCTTAATGTAATGTGGAATGGAAATGGTCCCAAAATAGTCATTACACCCCCTATTGCTAACCTCAAAATCTATTACACCAAATAAATGAAGAATAGGAATTTCGTCATTGTCATCGTTGTGCTCATTGTCATCATTATCATCATCACAGTCATTGTTG
>SNQJ01S0017576.1:75403-92351 GCA_010110895.2 Picea sitchensis | reverse complement strand
GGGAGAATGAACACATACACCTTGGAGAAGAATGGGAGGACACACATGTTGCTTCCAATTAAGGATAAGGAGGTGAAGCCGGAAGTAAGTAACATTGTATTTCTCATGAGTGGGAAGGAACTTCTTACAGAGGTTAAGAAGAAGGAGGATCCACAGTTCATTGTGGTCAGGAAACCTAGGATTGTTCTGACTAGCACCAGGGTAGATGATTTACGAGAAGAAGTTCAGGAACTGTTGGAAGAGTTCGTTGACATAGTAGTGGATGAATTACCTCGTTCATTGCCACCAATCAGGAGTGTGATTCATCACATCGATCTCATACCAGGAGCCAGTTTTCCAAACAAATCCACGTACATATTGACGCTGCAAGAGAATGAAGAGGTTAAAAGGTAGGTCCAGGAGTTGTTGGACAAAGGATTGGTCAGGGAAAGCTTGAGTCTGTGTGTTGTTCCAACAGTACTCATTCCTAAGAAAGACGGAGGCTGGAGGATGTGTACTGATTCGATGGAAATTAATAAGATAACCATCAGGTACATATTTCCATTACCGAGGATGGATGATCTGATGGATTTCTTGAGTGGAGCAAAGTATTTTTCAAAGATTGATTTGAAAAGCGGTTATCACTAGATCCGCATGAGAGAAGGTGACAAATGGAAGACAACATTCAAAACCAACGAAGGGTTGTATGAATGGCTTGTTATGCCATTTGTCTTAACAAATGCGCCGAGTACCTTCATGAGGTTGATGAACGAAGTCCTGAGGGAGTTCATCGGAAAATTTGTCATTGTATATTTGGATGACATACTGGTTTACAGTAAGACAGTAGCAGAGCATCTGAAGCATTTGGCTACAGTGATGCAGAGGTTACAACAGGAGAAGCTATTGATAAATATGAAGAAATCCTCATTCATGAAGACAAAGCTCATTTACTTGGGGTTTGTTATTTCGGAAAATGAGTTGAAGATGGTTCCAGGTAAGGTGGAAGTGATTAAGGATTGGCCATCACCGAAGAATATCTTTGAGGTGATAAGTTTTCATGGATTGGCTAGTTTCTACCGAAAGTTCATTAGGAATTTCATTGGAATTAGCACAACAATGATGGACACAGTGAAGAAAAGACACAAATATTTTCACTGGATTGAAGAGGCTTAAAAGAGTCTCAACATATTGAAGAGGAAGATCAAAGAACAACCAGTTCTGGTGTTGCCGTATTTCCAGAAGACATTTCAGGTGAAATGCGATGCAAGCAGATTTGCAATCGGGGCAGTCTTAAGTCAAGAAGACAGGCCAATAGCATACTTCAACGAGAAGATAAATGAAGCGAAGGTGAAATACTCCACTTATGATAAGGAGTTTTATGCTATCATCCAGACATTGATCAGAGTTAATCAACTGTGTATTCCGAAATGCTCCATGAGGGAGAACTTACTAAAAGAGAAACACAGTGGAGGATTGGCAGGGCACTTTGGTCACGACAAGACGTTTGCAAAGCTGAATGAGTCATATTTTTGGCCGGGAATGCGAGCAGATGTCAGAAGATTCGTGGAAAAATGCAGAATTTGCAAGCATTCGAAGGGAAGGAAGCATAATGCAGGGTTTTATCAACCATTGCCCATACCTGAAAGGCCATGGGACGCAATTAGCATGGATTTTGTATTGGGGTTGCCAAGAACACAAAGAGGTTGTGATTCAATATTTGTGGTGGTGGATAGATTTTCCAAAAATGGCACACTTCATTCCATGTCAGAAAACCAGCAACGCAACTCACATTGCAAATCTGTTTTTCAAAGCGGTCATTCGACTTCATGGGTTGCCGAAAAGTATAGTTTCGGATCGAGATAATAAGTTCATAGGGAATTTTTGGAGGACCTTATGGAAGAAGCTGGGGACTAACTTTTCATTTAGTTCGGCTTATCATCCTTAGATGGATGGACAGACAGAAGTAGTAAACAGAAGTCTGGGAGACTTGCTGAGAAGCTTGGTGACAGAACACCATAGCCAGTGGGACACCATTTTACCACAGGCAGAGTTTGCGTATAATGATTCGGTTAATAGGAGAACAGGGCGAAGTCCATTTCAGATTTTCTATGGCATGCAGCCGAGAGGAATTTCTGAATTGAGGGATTCAGAACAGACTGCGACTAGGAGCACTAGTGTAGAAGAATTCGCAGAGGCGATGAAAGAACTTCACAGCTAGGTGAAGGAGCGACTGCTAAATTCAAGCCAGAAGTATAAGCGCAGAGCAGATCAACACAAGATACAACTTCAGTTTGAGTTTGGTGACTTGATTTTGGCACATTTGAGGAAAGAAAGGTTCCCGAGAGGAACGTATAATAAGCTGAAGATGAAGAAAATCATACCATGCAGAGTCTTGAAGAAATTTGGGGCGAATGCTTATGAGATTGAATTACCCGATGGGATCAGAATTTCTCTAATATTCAATATCTCAGATTTGTACCCATATAGAGATGAGGAGGCAGGGACTGGGAATGAACAGCCAGTGATCCATTGGACAAAGCAGATGCCAGTGGCAGAAAATCTGCAGATGGAGCGCATACTGGACAAAAGAGTGAGTAAGAGGACCAGACGAAAGTAATACTTCGAGTATCTGGTCAAATGGAAGAACCATCCAGTTGAAGATGCCAGCTGGGAGACTGAAGCGGAGTGACAGAAGCATGGACATACCGTGCATGAGCTCATGGACAGGAGCCCATGAAAATTTTCAAGCGAGGGAGTATGGTGCAGGAGCATCACCAACATCAAGCGAGCCAACGCGGAAGCGAAGGACAGCTGGACAAGTGGCAACACAAATTTTGAAATTGCCTTGAAGTTGTTGCGCCATCTTAAATAAGATAATTTAATGAAGCGCACTTGTAAATTGTAAATGGAACTTGAGCGGTTTGCTCTCATCCTTAGTAGGTAGAAGGCATTTAAAGTAGTTAATGCAGGAAGATAGAATTTAATTCTAGATTAGACAGTTTGAGAGTGCAAGAGGGAAAAAGGATATAAACACCCTCATTGTGTATTGTATGATAGTTAGAAGAAGCATTGGAGATAGAAGCAGCATTAGATCAGGGGAAAGAGCATAGAAGAAGTAGGGAGTTGTGTAAGAACACCCATGTACAGATATTTGGATTAATACAAAGAGGATGATTCAAATTCATGGTTTGTGTTTGTTCTCTATGTATCATGTTGAATGATATGCTCATGAATGTTTTCTTCCTGTTATACATTTTCTTNTGTGTATTGTATGATAGTTAGAAGAAGCATTGGAGATAGAAGCAGCATTAGATCAGGGGAAAGAGCATAGAAGAAGCAGGGAGTTGTGTAAGAACACCCATGTACAGATATTTGGATTAATACAAAGAGGATGATTCAAATTCATGGTTTGTGTTTGTTCTCTATGTATCATGTTGAATGATATGCTCATGAATGTTTTCTTCCTGTTATACATTTTCTTTATATACTGTGTATACGATTTCATGTTTAGAGTTTGAAATCTGAGAGGAAGTAGGAATGAGTTTCAATTGTTTCTCTATATGAGCCAAAGGTTCCTGCAAGGAGTGCATTCGAAGTGTTTGCAAGGAGTGCGTTGACGAGGGGTTCAGATAGGGGTAGCTTTTGTTCTCATTTCCACAAAGGTGCAGTTGGGTACAGGAGCCGTACAAGGAGTGCGTAGGCCAAGTGACGTCTCAGGGTTGCAAACCTGAGTGATTTCTTTTGAGACTGCTGCTGCAGGTGTGCGCAGAGTCGAAAGAAGTTCAGCGCTTGCAAGTGTCTGAAGGTTGCCGCAAGGAGTGCGCGCAAGAGTCTTTTCTAAGACTTGGAATCATAAGAAATCTCAGGAAGGATAAGGCCTTCGATATTGTTGAAGGACAATGTAGGGAAGTTGTGACTGGAAGGTTCAAGAAGGCATTGTAAGTTCGCGCCGCAGGTGGACAAGTCGGTGAAGGAACACTTATTTATTCGCAGAAATCATCAAGGAGGAACGAACGATCGAAATTCTCTGCGGAGAATTCGCGAATTCCCGTGAGCTGTTAGATCTCGCGGAGGAGAAGGGGAGATACTGCGAGTATTCCCGAAGGGTTCAAAGTTCAGGAGGGGCAGGACCGTAGACCCGAGCCACAAGAGCTGTCGGATTTACACGTGGATTCGTATATTGGGTTTTCGTGGGTGGAAGTCCCGTAGACGTTGCAACAGGAATCGCGAAATCGTGAAACACGATATGCCGATGGCTAATAGAACAGTGTGGGGCCACAGGAGTCAATCAGTGGACATGTGGCACGCTATTTTGAGGTTTCACGGCGAGAAGTCCTGAACACATTGCATTAGGATTCGCGACATTGCGAACTCCGAAATGCCGATGAAGTGAAGGCGTTGAAAGGTCAGCCTCGCGCGTGTGTCGGAGTTTCAGCATATCAGGATTCTAGGGTCGGTAACACAATTTGTTTGACATCGTGAATGCTGAAATCGCGATAGGAAAAAATCCCCGATAGGAAAAGGAAAAGGTTAGCGTTGACTGGTTGTCGGGTTTCAGGGATTCGAGTGTCCAACGCTCGACCATTGACCTCGGGAAGTCGCGAATTCCGTTCTCCCGATTGTAAAGAGGGGGATCCCACGAGAATTGCTGTGGGTGCAGATTTCTCGACAGGGAAATAGAAGAGCGTCAAAGTTCTTCGGGCCGTGTGAAAGGAAAGATCTTGTGTGCACGCCAACCTTCCGACCTGTGGGTTGTGAGGTAGCGGGCATCGCCATCACATAGTTAGTTTTCTGGGTTAGATAGTAGAGTTGATCTGTCAAAAGAACTACATATCATACTTGCATTTTCCATAATGGAGTAGATAGCCTCTCTGTGAAAGACAACCAAAGTGTGTTTTGATTTGCTAGTTTGTTTTGTTTCCATCATGCATAATCTATAATAGTTTTATACTCATGACATTAGAATTACCTTCCTTACTGGTGTCTTGTAACTATGTTGATTACGAATCCCAGATTGATAATTAATGAGCGCATTATATTACACATATAAGTAGCACAACATTTTGGCACCATTGCAGGGGAGTTGCAAACGGTAGGAAGTGATTTTTAGCTTAGATGGTTTGCATAGTTTTTGAATGATTTTAAAGGCTGCTTGAGGGAGGAGGATAAAACATTTAAGACATGAGTGAAGAGCCACGCGGCCACTACAGTGGGGTTCTCCGAAGCCAGGTTGCCTTCTTACCTTCTATATAGAATTAGGATTTCAATTCAGTTAAGAATCAAATTTCCATTTTATGCATAGATATAGAGATAATAAGGGTAGATTTGTAAGCTCTGAAGATTCAAAAACAACCCCCCCCACTAATCCAACTGAAACTGGTGCAGGAAAAATTCCACCAGGAGAAAGTTCAAGGGGAGCCAGTGAGGCTCCAGAAGAAGAACCTAAAATGAAAGAATCAACATTGGGGTGGGCGGAACGTGAATCTGTTGAACGTTCAGGAGACACACAAAATCCAGTTTCTAAACCATCTATCAGTGGAATGGAAAAAGAAGAAGGAAATGCAACCACTGAGACTGAGACCTTTGGGTTTCCAATCTTGGATATTTTCAGAAACATTAGCATGAAAAACATCCCACTATCATCGTTACCCACTTTTAGAGGTATGTCAATTGAAGATCCAGACTTATTTTTAATCGAGTTTGACATATTATGTAGAAGCTATAACTACTCAGATGATGCCCAAAAATTTAAGCTCTTTCCTACTATAATGAAGGATTCAGCCTTAAGATGGTTCATGAGCTTAGGAGAAAATACAATCCTCTCTTGGGATCAGATGGAAGACACATTTTTACGGAAATACCAAGACTATTGTAAGGATAATGCTAAAAATGACATTTTTAAAATGCAACAAACAGAAGATGAAAGCCATGAAGACTACTTAGAAGGGTTCTTATACAACTACCAGAAATCAAAATTATTCACCATAGACCCAGCTGTAGTAAGAACCGTATTTTTGAAGGGTATTAGAGATGACTGCATAAAAGTTTTAAATTTGTTAAGTTCAGGAGATGTGCACCAAAATCCTTATGCAGAGATTGCATATTACTATAGAAGATACTCAAGAGGACAAGCTAAAATAGGGAAAGCACCAAGATATTCTTTTAGTAGAAATACAAGACAAAGCTCAAGAACTGTCACCAGAATTGAGTTAGGAAACTTATTAGAGAACTTTAAAACAAACATCTTGAGCACAATCAGTAACCAGTTAGATACCCTAAAACTAAAAAAGAAACTAGAAGAAGAGATTGTTTTAGCCATCTTCTATGCTAGATGTCGAAAGAAGCATGGTGAGAAAGAATGTCCATTAAATGTCATAGAAATCTGTGGCCTGTGTACACTAGAGCACCCCACATCTGAGTGTCCAACTTTTCTTGAAATACAAGCCATGTATAGGGGAGGAGGAGTCTTACAAGAACAATCATACCCTTCCAGAAGACCTTGGAGAGCACAAAACCCCAATGCATTTTATGACCCTAATGCACAGTATCAACATCAACAATGGGGTCCTCCCCCAATGACCTATCCACAATGGACACCTCAACAAGCTCAAACTCAACCTTGGCAACAAGGTTGGAGGGGGGCTGTGTATGGGAATCCCTATTACCCTACATATCCACAGTATCCTGCAAACATTTCCCAATTACTACCTAGATTTAACCCACCACAGATGCAAGATTTACTCCCACCTCCTATACAACAACAATTTACAACCCCCTTGAACCCTAACCAACAACGGAAAGTACCTATAAATTCCAATCAACAGCCACAAAACCAAGCTGCCCACAACCCTCCAAGACCAACAAAAATCCTTGCCCAACCAATCCCTAACCCCAATAATAGACCCACCACAGATGCAAGCTTTACTCCCACCTCCTATACAACAACAATTTACAACCCCCTTGAACCCTAACCAACAACGGAAAGTACCTATAAATTCCAATCAACAGCCACACAACCAAGCTGCCCACAACCCTCCAAGACCAACAACAATCCTTGCCCAACCAATCCCTAACCGCAATAATAGACCCACCCACCCTGTGCAAAATACATAAGTTCAAACCTTTCCCACCTATGAAATTCAACTACGATCAGGGAAAACTGTAAATCAATCAAATCCTGGAGTAATAATTCAGGAAGAAAATGATAATCATTCTGAGGAAGAAAACACTCAAACCACCCCTGTAGAAGAGGAGACTTCCCCTCCTATTCCAATCACTTCTCAGTCTATACAAGTACCTGAACAAGTTAATCTTCCACCCTACCTCGAAAGACTATTAGTGAAGAAACCTGACCCACCCTTGCACAAAGATATAGAGGATGAATTACGAAATGTATGTATAAAAATACCTTTGCTGCAAGCCATTAAGGATATCCCCATATATGCCAAAATCATAAAGGATCTTTTCCTTAAGAAACCAGGAAGGAAGAAGAAGGAACCTCCCCTTGTTCAGGTGGTGGGGCAATTATCTGAATTTATTTCTGAAATGCCATACAAATATAATGACCCTAGGAACCTAGTAGTCACTATTGAAATTAATGGTATTTCTTTACCAAACGCACTCATTGATTTGGGTGCAGAAATTAATGTAATGCCTTTTGACACTATGCAAAATCTCCAAATCAACCAGTTAAGACCAACCCAAACAATGAAAGAGTTGGCAGATAAGTCAGTCATTAGCCCTACAGGAAGTCTAGATGATGTCACAGTCACTCTAGCTTCTTGGGAATATCCAGTAGAATTTTTAGTCATCTACTCTAAATCATCCTCCAAACCAGGACACCCTGTGGTTCTTGGTCATCCTGGTCTGGCCATAGAAGATGCCTTTATCATTTGTCGGTCTAGTGAGATGACTATATCCAATGGCACACATAGCCAAAATCTTGTCCTCTTTCCTCTTGCCCAACTGGCACAGGCAATACTTGTCTGGTTAAAAAACCCTTATGGATAAGAAGATTGCATCAGACCCCTGTTAACACTTGAATAGGTAAGAGGAATGGAAGAACAATCGGATGAACAAGTCTTAAGTTTATTCTTGGCTAATACAAATTGTATTGAATACCCGAGGTCTTTTGCAAAGTTGTCACACATTTTCAGTTCTGAATTTCAACAAACTTGGCACCTTGATATCACTCAATTATATACTTTATCACCAGCTCCCTCAGAGAAGGAAGAACGTATTGAACTTGTTGAGATTAGCCCAGGAAAACCTTTGTATATCAACTCTAGTTTGGAACTATAACAAAAGACACAAGTAATTGAAATGCTCCAAAGACAATTTGATGCCTTTGCATGGGATTATACAGACATGAAAGGTATTCACCCTGACACATGCACACATCATATCTACACTAATGACCAGATTAGACCAATTAGACAGCCTCAGCGAAGGATGGATCCATCCCTTAAAGATATTGTAAAAGAGGAATTGCAAAAACTCCTTCAAGCCAACCTCATATACCCCATTTCAGATAGTCAATGGGTGTCTCCACTTGTCATAGTTCCCAAGAAAAATGGTAAGTGGAGAATATGTGTAGACTTGAGGGAGTTGAACAAAGCCACCCATAGGGATTATTTTCCCTTACCATTTATTGATCAAGTGTTGGATACCTTGTCCGAAAAGAAGTATTTTTTGTTCCTAGATGGGTATAGTGGTTATAACCAAATACAAATAGCACCCAAAGACTAGGAGAAGACCACTTTCACCTACCCATGGGGAACCTATGCTAATAGGGTTCTTCCTTTTGGACTTTGCAATGCCCCAACCACTTTTCAAAGGGTTTTCCTAGCCATTTTCTCTGGCTTGACCAATGATTGCGTGGAAGTCTACATGGATGATTTTACAGTCCATGGAAAAGACTTCCAAGAAGCTTTGACCAGTCTAGAAAAATTCTTGATTAGGAGTAAGGAAACTAATCTTTCCCTAAGTAATGAAAAGTCAAAGATGATGCTCACTGAAGGTATTGTTTTGGGACATCACATATCTGGTTCTGGAATGAAAGTTGATCCAACAAAGATTCATATTATCACACAAATCATAATACCTTCCTCACAAAAGGAATTTCATAGCTTTTTAGGGCATGCTGGCTACTATAGAAGATTCATTCTGAATTTTACAAGCATAGCTACCCCTTTATTCAAGTTATTATCTAAAGAAGATGAATTTAAGTGGGATGATGAATGGAAACTATCTTTTGAGATTCTAAAACAGAAATTGTCAACTACCCCTATATTAAGAGGACCAAATTGGTCCCTTCCTTTTCATATCTGTACCGATGCCTCAGACATAGCCCTTGGGTTAGTTCTTGGACAAAGGGAAAATCAAATGCCTTATGCTATTTACTTTGTCAGTAAAAATCTGTCTCCAACTTAAGTTAATTATACGGTCACAGAAAAAAAATTGCTAGCTGTGGTCCATGATATCAATAAATTTAGACATTATATTATAGGATAACAAGCTTTTGTACACACTGATCATTCAACCATCAAATTCTTAATGAACAAACCTGTAACAAATCCTAGAGTTACAAGATGGCTGCTATTATTATAAGAGTTTAATATCAACATTATTGATAGACCTGGTAAGGATAATCTCGTGGCTGATTTCTTATCTAGAATGATTCATTTGGAAGATAACGCACCAGTAGAAGATAACTTTCCCGATGAAAATTTGTTTGTTGTTTCTACATTCACTCCTTTGTATGTAGATGTAGCTAACTATCTTGTGACAGGGAAGATGCCTCAGAAATTGTCTCCTAGAGAAAAACAAAAAGTAATTTAGCTAAGTGCAAACTACATGTGGCACGATGATTGTCTCTACAAAACATGATTAAATTTGGTAATCAGGAGATGTGTAAGGGAAGATGAAATTCATGATATTTTGCAAGCCTGCCATGATGGTCCTTGTGGAGGACACTTCGTAGACAAGAGGACCACTTATAAAGTTCTGCAATCTGGTTATTATTGGCCTCATATTTTCAAAGAAGCTAAAACCTATGTATACAATTGTGATGAATGCCAATGAATGAATAAGCCTACTGCACGAGACCAAATGCCACTTCAAGCCCAAGTAGTCATTGAGCCTTTCAAGAAATGGGCATTAGATTTTGTAGGGCCCATTAACCCTGGATCTAAAAAGAAAAAGTACATACTTGTATGTACTGAATATGTGACTAAGTGGGTTGAAGCAAAAGCTTTACCAGCTGCAAGTGAAAAATCAGTGGTAGATTTCCTTTTTAATGACATCTTTAATAGATTTGGTGTACCTCGAGAAATTGTGATTGATCAGGGAACTCAATTTACCTCTAATCTAGTCAACGTTGTTACAGAACAGTACCAAATTAAACACAGGAAATATACACCCTACCATCCACAGGAAAATGGACAAGTAGAATCTACCAACAAAGTTATTGATTCCATTCTTACCAAAATAGTACAGCTACACCACACGGACTGGGTTGACAGATTACTAGAAGACTTATGGGCTTATAGAATCACCTGGAGGAATACAACAGAACATACACCCTACGAGTTGGTGTATGGGAAGCAGGTACTTCTCCCCATAGAATTCCAGATCAGAACCTTTAGGACTGCAGTACAAGTTGGCATGAACTTGGATGAATCCCAACAACAAAGACTCTTGCAGCTTAATGAGTTGGATGAAATCAGGCAGGAAGCACTTCAAAGAACCACCATCATTCAAGAGAAGAGAACAAAATGGCATGACAAGTATCTCAAAATGAAAAAGTTTCAACAAGGAGATTGGGCCCTGTTGTATGACAACAGATTCAAGAACTTCAAAGGTAAGTTAACTACTCGTTGGATGGGACCTTACAAAATTGACACTCTCTATGAAAATGGTTCAATCAGGATAAAGACAATTGATGAACAACAAACACCACTACTTGTGAATGGTCACCGGTTGATAATTTATAACAAACCCCTATCAAAAGAGGAATTTTTGACTCGTATACTACAGAATTCAGATCTGCAGGTGAACAGTAAGGAATAAGACCTTCCTACTGATCCACATTGATTGATTGGTTTATTTTTTTTAAAACCTTTTGTACATAGGTGTGGATTGTGTTTTGTTAATAAGCTGAAGGTAACAAGGGATTCTTACCTCCTTTTGTTTTACTTTCACAAGTAGATTTCTATAATTTATTTGATCCTTGAAGAACTTGCTAAACATCAGTTTGTAGGCATCAACAATACTCTGTTCTGCTCTAGTACCAGAAATCCTATTATGGTCCAGTACCAATAGTCCTGTGTTGGTCCGGTACCAGAAGTCTGTCCTTATACAGTACTATCAGGACACATCACCTAATTGACAAGGAATGCTACGCATATTTCAAAATCTTATGTCAATTAATATGAAGTATGAAGGCATGCAATAACCACTTAAGCTGGAACCAATAAGCCGAATGCAACATCAAATGGCAGCCCTTATGAAGCAACAATTTCTTTTGGTTCTGTTGTTGACTAAAGGGAAGTATCTTTAATTTCGTTTGGTTTTGTTGCTAAAAGGGAAGAATTTTTAATTTCTTTTGGTTCTGTTGCTAGCTAAAAGGAAGTATTTTAATTTCCTTTGGTTCTGTTGCTTGACAAAGAAGACATAATCTTTACATATGATTGTTAAAAGAACCATGCTTAATCTGCTTTAAAGTCTAGAGGTTGCCTTTATCCAGTATTTCAGCATGATTAAAGGGATAAAAACTATATTAGCTTACAAGTAACTATCTCACTCTAACTAGACTTCAATAGTATTCATTGGATTATCTTTTCTAAAGAGTAACATATGAGTATATGAACACTCTCTATCATGGGCACACTAGGAAATGTTTTATGGAAGAGGATGTATCAGTACCCTAAGGTAACTTTAGGTCATTCTCTTATGGACAAACTCAGACAAAATTATACATCTGGATCTAATGTGCAATACATAAGTTTATTTTTCCTTTAGACAAATCTTTAAAGACATCCAAATAAGAGAATATACCTTCCAACCCAATACCATCCCAGTCTGTAAAAAGGTTTTCAGACGAGCCTCCCCTGTCACCATGCAAAATCACTCTTTAATAAAAATCGAAATAGGTGACTATGGATAGGAAGCCTCTGATAGAAAAAGGGTTTAAGAGACTAACCTGCCGAGATACTGAACAGGTCTGCTGGCAGCAGGTACCGGTCTGTGATATGACTAGGCAAACCCATTAGGGTACTGAACATGCATGTTGGCAATGGGGCATTCTGCCTAGGGAAGGGATGTCTCTCACTAATTATCACAACTACCCCACCGGAGTACTGAACAGGCTTGCTAGCAGTGGGTTCTAGTTGAGAAATGTCTCATCTATACTTGTCTGATTGAAAATTTCACTTTTGTCATCCAAAAAATGAACTCTACAAGCAAAGGTCACTGTTGACATTTATGAGATACAAACTCCAGATTAACAGACAAGACAATTACTACAAGCAAATGTCCATTTGAGAATTACCCTAAGTCAACTTTACCAGTCTGACATCTAAAGTTTACATTATCTAAGAAGGAAACTTCTTAAGAGTGGAGCCCTAACTAGGGAGTCTAATCTACTTATACTGTGAAATTTATCCATAACATCTAATGATAGTAAATCTTTGAAGCAAGTTAGGTTGGATCTATTCTTCTAGCAAAAATATAAAAACCTCCCTGTTTTCACTGCTGAATGCTACCCTTGTTAATAAGTCATCAAAAGAAAGGCAATTTCAATTTTTTAGGCATGTGATCATATGCTAGGTGATAAATGTACTTTTTGGAATTTGATTTGGTTTCTTTTCTCTTATCATCTTTTCTCCATTATGATACAGAGTGTTGAGTATTCTTGCATAAGGATATGCAACATCCTTGGCACGGGGGAGGGTCAAAGAGCTCCTTCAGAACTCCTTTTCAAACTCACATCTCATCTTCAAAAACCATCATGTTCACCCTACAACCTTGCAGAACCAGACACAAAAGAAGATAAGCACAGAATAAAGAAGTTTCATGAAGTACATTAAATTCCAGTACCAAGCTTCCAGAAAACTCCAGCCTAAAAAGATGAACTCTGACAATCTGAAAGCTTCAAATACAAAGGCAGTCACATATGCTATGGGTATTGATTATACAAGGTAAAAACAAAGGTAACATGGTATTATTTATTTTCCTTTGCTTATAAAACTACAAGAGGTATGAAAACGTATACTAGATCTTATGACCTTAATATTAAAACCATGCACCTAACTATCACTTCCCTCATACCCATATGCCTAACCTTAATCAATCCTCTCATCACATAAGTGTTTGAAAATGATTGAAGGCAAAATCATATCAAAAGTGTGAATATGGAGCATGTCTAGTAATGATGAGCCACGAATTTTCTTCGTCCTTAAGAAATCACGAACATATCTCATGTCATGAGCCATGATTCAACATCAAATTCACCACTCAGAAGTCCAATCACCTATCCAAAACAACAATGATTCTTCGACACCCAACATTTCATCCCCATCATTGCACTAATGGGTAGAAATGAAATGGATTATCTGGGTGGTGAAGCCATCCAGATGAGCCTCATCTTGTCTTAATTTTCCTTTATGTCATGTTTACTTACACTCACCATCCGAATTAGTGACGCCATCACCATAATTGTTTTTTTGTTACCAACTTTTCTCCAGTTCTGAGCTTACTCCTCCCTGCAATCTCCGGTACCAAACCCTTACCCTCATCAGCTGACTAAATCCTTGCACTTCAGCCCGATTTTTTTTCTCACAATTTATAAAGATGGTTGTAAGTAGACATGAACCGATCTTCCAGATTTATAGAGAGACCGAGGAGTTCCAACTGTGTAGAGAGAAGTATGCTAGAGCAGGATAGATGCCATTTTTGGAGAAATTCACAGGCTATCATGAGAAGGTATCTCACACATTTATTTAGGGTTACGATGGAGAGATTGCACACATAGGAAATTTGCAGCTAACAATCAATGAAGAAAACTTAAGGGAAGCCACGAGAATACCTAATAGAGGAGCCAAGTATTTCAAAGGAATAGGAATCAACAAGGAAATGTGCTAACAATTTTTGAAAGAAGACCATCAACAACCTGATTGGAAAAAGGGGATTCCTAGGAACTATATCAAGGAAGAATATCATCCAATGCTTGCTAGTCTTCAACGATTCCTCACTTGTGAGGGAAGGTATGTTGTAACCTTCATATATCATCTTAGGCTTCTATTACACTTTGAAGGAGGCCCTGAAATTGATTTCCCATATTTTTTTATGGATGAGTCTGAACAAGATGGTAAGATGTGTCAAATCCCTATCCAAAACTGAGAAGACTAGCATTTACCATCAAGGTCTTATTAAGATGTTAGTTTTACATGAAATCAGGAAGCAAAGGATTAGCTAGAAAATCCTCATCACTCAACACCTTCCCACAGAAAATAAACTTGTAGAGGAAGCCCAACTTGCTCTAGAGAAAGATAAGGAACCTCAAAATAAAAAGGGCAAGAAAGATAAGGTAACTCCATCATCATACAGAACAGTGAGCCAAAACGATAAAATTAGTAAACAAGCAGGGCCCTCTTCCACAGTCCATAAGATTTTTAAAAGTCAAAAATCAAAAGGTAAAACCAAATTAGTAGAGGACACTTCAACAGTAGCACTTGAGGAGAAGGGCCATAAGACAAAAACTGTGAGGAAAGAGAAGAACAACTCATAAAATAAAAGTGAAGAGTCTATAGAACAATCCCCTGTAACCATTCCACAAACAAAAAAGAAGAAAAGGAAGCCTATGAGCACCCCTAATCCAGTACCCCCTTGTAAAATAACCACAAGGAGCATGGAAAAGAAAGGAAAAGTAGTTTTCAGTCCTCATACACATGAAGATCCAATAGATCTTACCTCCCCTTCTGAAGACCTATCGGTCCAGGATGACATCCCTAACTTGACCGAAGAACAAGTAACTATTACTTTATGTGGGATGAGGGAGGAAGTGGAGGAAAGAAAATACATCCAGCCAGAAACAATGGAGTCAACAAGGACCTTAACAAAAGAACAAATGAAGAAAAAGATTGGAGAGCTACAAAAACAAAACCAGGAACTCAAACAAGAAGTCAAGGAATACCAACTATTGGACAGGTATATCAAAAAGGAAAACAAACAATTGAAGGCAACCAACCAACAACTTCAAGATGACCATGAAGAGACTTCTAATAATCTCAAGAAGGTACTAAGAATCTTACAATACATTAGGGTCATAAAAAGGGAGCTGAAAGTAGAAGCCTCTGCCATCAACATCATTGATCCACAGAAGTAAAGAATGGAGTCTCAAATTTTGAAAATTTTTGGGTTTGTTTCAGTTGCATGAGGACATGCAATGGTTTTGGCATGGGGGAATGTTGAGCCTCTAAATTGACATCCACACTACCCTATTATACTCCTCATATATACCTTTTTGGCTTACCTACGCTTGGATAAATGACAAAGAACACTACCATTAGCCATTGATGAGGTCATAAGGTAAAGTATAAATATTTCATGCATTTTTGTGGTTTATTGAGCTAGGAGATTAAATGTTTCATGTACTAATGTAACACACCCACTATCATAATTTAAAAAAAAACTTTGGATTAATCTCCCACAAGTGAGAAATCTCCAGAAAACCGGCATTTGCGAAATGCCAACCCCTGGTTAAATATCGGGATTCGGGGTTCCGGAGTTTGCGGTGTCGAGGATCCCTGTCCTCTCGAATCCCCGATCACCGATGGAACAAATTTTCAACGCGCCCCTTTTTGGTTGCCTCAGCCCCACTTGGTTAAGCCTCTAATCCATACGACCTGTTTCTATATGACCCTACGACAGCTTCTCGTCGGGGTTTCGGAGTTTGCGGTGCCGAGGTGCACATGTACTCGGAACTCCCGATCCTCCGATCCCCGATGTGCTCCTAGCGTATTGGCTTTCCGAGCTAAGTCCTGGTCAATACGACCACCATGTTCACAAGACCACAGTCTTAATTTCTTGTCGAGGTTTCGGAGTTTGCGGTGCCAGTGTGCACATGTACTCTGGACTCTCGACGCGCCTTTACACTGGCTAGCCCCCTTGGCTATACCATGGTCCATGTGACCACTTACCATACGACTGCAGCTGTATAACCTTCCATCGGGGTTTCAGAATTTGCGATGACACAAAACACCTATACCCGGGACTCACGATATCCCGATTCTCGATTCTCCCGGATGCTCGACACGTATCCCTTGGATCAACGGCTTATGATGGAGTCGGAAATTCGCATATTGCGGTTTCGTAATGCAAGGGTTTCAAGTCCTTGAAATCCATGATATGCCGAACTCCGACTCCCTCGGATCTCTCGCCACAAGTCTATGAACATATGTGACAACATATAAATTCCAGATGCAATATGAGCAAAAAACTTATCAGAAGTAAGTTCTGCAATGGAAACGACTGCTGAGAGGGGTGCTCGTTTCCACCCAACCGTAGGCGTAGTGACTCCAAATGGATTTACCACTAGCCACCCCTGAGCTGAGACCACGATGTCCTGAGACCTACGTCTCTCTGTCTTCCAGTGCCCAGGAGCGAAGGTTGCAATCCTCCCTCTCTGCGATCACTCACTCTGTGTAAAAATTGCCAGAGTTCCCCTCGCGTCTGCCCCCTTCAAATCGTTTCATCCATACGCCTTATCCTCTCCCGAGGTTGCGTGTGGCACGATTTCCCTTGCACTAATCAGGCCTGACATCCCTACGGATGGGCGGTTCACCATCCCATCCCTCATCAAGACATCCGCCTACCAGTCTGCGAGCCATTAATTTTTAGGGCCAGCAAGCCGCTTTTGGTTCTTTGGGCCAGTGGAGTCCAAATACGGTATTTTAAATTCTCATTGGAA
>SNQJ01S0017576.1:29221-70281 GCA_010110895.2 Picea sitchensis | reverse complement strand
CAAGATCACTATTAAAGATAAGTTTCCCATTCCCGTCATTGATGAATTGTTAGATGAACTACATGGAGCAATCTATTTCACAAAGTTGGATCTCCGTTCAGGGTATCATCAGATTAGAATGAAGGAAGAAGATATCCCAAAAATAGAATTCCAAACTCATGAAGGCCATTGTGAATTTTTGGTCATGCCTTTTGGCCTTACAAATGCCCTTCCACATTCCAAGGGTTGATGAATTCTATTTTCAAGCCCTTCCTTCGAAAATTTGTGTTAGTATTTTTTGATGATATACTAATCTATAACAAGTCTTGGGAGGATCATGTGTGACATCTTGACAAGGTGCTACAAATACTAAATGAGCAACAACTATATGCCAAACCATCCAAATGTTTCTTTGGAGTGAAGGAGGTAGAGTATTTGGGTCATATTGTATCTCATGAAGGTGTCAAGGTATACCCTAACAAGATTAAGGCCATGATGGACTGGCTGATTCCCAAAACATTGAAGAATATTAGAGGATTTTTGGGTTTGACAGGTTACTACCACAAGTTTGTTCGACACTATGGAAGAATAACAACACCTTTAATGACACTAACTAATAAGGATTGATTTTCATGGACGCCAAAGGAAACTAAATCTTTTGACCAACTTAAAGAGGTGATGTGAAAAGCTCCTATCTTGACCACTCTAGACTTCACAAAAACCTTTATTGTAGAATGTGATGCCTCGAGAAATGGAATTGGTGTTGTCCTAATGCAAGAAGGAAGGCCCTTGGATTTTTAAAGTCGACCACTCAAGGGAAAGGACTTACACAAACCCATTTATGAGAAGGAAATGATGGCAATACTACATGCATTGAAGACATGGCATCCTTACCTAATGGATAGGAACTTCAAGGTCAAAACAGATCATGATAGTATTAAATACTTCTTGGAACAAATAATATCTTCAGAAGAACAACCCAAATGGGTAACCAATATATTGGGTTATGATTTTGAAATCGTCTATAAAAAAGGGAAGAAAAATGTTGTGGTAGATGCACTCTCAAGAAAGGATGAAGATGTTGAGGCCTTTCTCTGTGCTATCTCAATCATCCAACTTGATTGGATAATAGAAGCAAGGGATGAATGGAAGAACGACGAAAAAGTGTGGACTCTCATTCAAAGGTTGCAGCAAGATTCTAGTGCATCAGGTACATTTACATGGAAAAATGATTCACTATGGTATAAAGATCTCTTATATTTATGTAAGAACTCCCAACTCAAACAAAAGATACTATTGGAATTGCACACCTCTCCTGTAGGAGGGAACTTGGGATTTTTGAAAACCTACCATAGGGTCAAGAAGGATTTTTTTTGGGATGGCCTTAAAACTGATGTTTAAATGTTTGTGGAAAAATGTTTGGTTTTCCAACAAAATAAGGTGGAAACAATTAAAACACCAGGTCTTTTACAACCAATAGCCATCTCAAGTCAACGTTGGGAGGAGGTTTCCATGGATTTCATCACAGGGTTACCGAAGTCTGAAGGAAAGAGTTTCATCATGGTGATTGTTGATAGTCTGACCAAGTACGCACACTTTTATGCACTCTCTCATCCCTTCAAAGCCAGTATAGTTGCCACCGCATTCATGGAGACAGTTCAAAATCTACATGGAAGCCCAAAGATTATTGTAAGTGATAGAGATCCCATCTTCACTAGACATTTTTGGACAAAATTGTTTTCTTGTTTGGGTACTCAATTGGCTCATATCTCATCCTATCATCCTCAATCTGATGGACAAACCGAGATAGTGAACAAATTTATGGAAGGCTACCTTTGTTTCTTTGTCTCTGATAAACAAACACAATTGTTCAAATGGTTACCCTTGACAGAATGGTGGTATAACACTTCCTTTCATACTACAACAAAAATGACACCATTTATGGAACTCTATGGATAACACCCTCCTTCCATCACTTATTCTCTAAGATAAAAATCTAAGGTTCAAGCAATGGAAGATCACATTGAGCATCAACAACAAGTTCTCCAAATATTAAAGGACAACCTGACCATGGCACAGAATCGCATGAAACAACAAGCAGATCAACATTGTAGTGAAAGAAGTTTTGAAGTAGGGGATTTTGTGTTTTTAAGACTACAACCATACAAACAGATGTCTGTCATGCAAGCCAAGAAGGATAATAAATTATCACCAAATTAATATGGCCCATATAAGGTGTTGCAAAATATTGGTACTATGTCATACAAATTGGAGTTTCCCGCATCTTCACGAGTACACCCAGTTTTCCATGTTTCATGCTTAAAGAAGGTTATAGGTGACAAGATCCCAGTTCAAACTATATTTCCAGAACTTGAAGAGGAAGGAAAAATCATATTGGATCCTGACGCCATCACTGACACAAGAATTTGCCAGCTGAGGAATAGATCGATTTCAGAGTATCTCATTAAATGGAGGAAACTACCGGCTGAAGATTCCACTTGGGAAGATGATTCTTTTATACAGAAGCATCTAGATTTACTCAAGCATTGCATACAACACTTTTCTCAATGGGAGGGGCATGTTAAGCCCTAAATAGTGGCTCATTACCCCTTAATTGGGGCATATTACATTAATAATGTTATTTTATTTATGTCGTCTTTAGTCCATTAGTTGTAATTATACCTCCTAGTCTCCTATATATACCAAGGAGACATTTTCATTTGGAATCATCTTATATTTGTACATTTATGTGGGCATTAGGAGGTTTCCCCCTCGAAGAGGCTTATTATATGAAGTTCTCTCTTTTTCAAGGCGTTGATTACTTATTTTGAGGTTTTTCTATGCTATATTGATATTTGGTTCCTAACAAAATACTATTTAGCAAAACAATATGCAATAGCTATTGATATTTACCTATATGAAAATTTTGAGAGGAATGGTTTCATAACTATGGGCTATGTCTGGTTCAAGAGGGACTACAAACCATCGATCACATATGCACCCTACATGATATTATTGAGAATGATAGACATATATCCTCAAAGGTCTATTGTTTCTTCTCTAACTTTTGGAAGGAATTTGACATTATTCTTAGACACTTTTTCATTGAGTAGATTTGTGCCCTAAATGTACCTTACTTATGGGTGAAACTGACAAGCCCCACATTTACTATGAAACATTATTCCATCTAATTCCTATTTTGACACACTTATTCCATCTTCACCAAAGAAAAACTGTGAATCGTTTCAAGCCCAAAGTTCACATGTGATTATTATGATCATTCTTAGCACATGCATTTTGATGATGTCAATTCATGTGAATTAGGATGTGGATAAATTTAGTCATATCATCGCTAACTACATTTTCTCATTCGATGGAGTGTAGGTACAAATGAACATGACCTGTTAGACCTATCATCCTCAAGCGAGGGAAGTTTTGGAGGGAAGGGGGAAAGTGTTACGAATTCCAACACATCTAATAGGGAGAGATCAACTAAAGGTGAAAAGGTCAAAATAAAATTATGTAGGTGCATGGAATTATTTCTTGCCGAAGAAGGTTCATGTTCTTATAAAAATGAGAGCATGGATGACGTCGAGGTTCCTTTGAGTTACAAACATCTATTGAGACCATGGGTACCCAATGAACTTCCTCAACTGGACACTGAATTTTGTGTCAATGAGAGGATTTATCGCATTTCTCTGTCATATTCCATACATATTCTGGGTCTATTCTCCATGGATGACATAAATGTGAAATATGGAGAACTTGTTGAGTTTATGGATTATGTGGGACCATGCTACAACTATGGAGATTAGTTGTGGCTGATATGATATATGCCAATCATGTAGAGATATGTAGTCATTGCAAATTATATATAGCTAAAATACAAGGATCACAATAAAGGAGTGATGTTGTATACTGACGAAAGGACAAAGGCGTTGAGAGATATTGTAGGGATTGTTAATATTACAAGGCCCATGACAACAAGAAAGTAACTCAATTGTATCTTGAAGGGTGTGAAGGAAATCAAATATTAATATGTGTAGTGAAAATAATAGTTGCGGGGGAAGAGTTCTTGATTGATTACAATTTGAATCGAATTGATGGAAACACTATTATTATGAGGGTAAATATGTTCTACCAATGTACCAAACCTATAGTTAATGTTTTCCTTTTTTTATATATTTAACATACATTTTAATAACTCATGCTTCTTGGATAATTTTATAACATTCTAAATTGTCATGCATCTCATAATGTGGCAAGGTTATCATAGGAAGACATCAACTAAGTCAGAGGAGGTATAACAATGATTTTCATATCAATTCTTACTTAAAATAATTGAATTAACATGTTTATTTTTTGATGTAGACGAGCACAACTTCGGAGAAGGACAATGTATGGAATGAAAGATATAATTCAATCAACTCAGTGGAAACAATTCAAAAGGCCTTGAGAAAGGAAAATAAGGAATACATTGAATTGGTTGGGTCTAATCCACTTATAGAGGAGGGCCAAAAAAAGGATGGAAATTTTAAGCTAAGATATATAACAACTTGGGGTAAGAAATTAAAAAAAAAGGACTATTTTAGACATATATTGATTTATGAATTTTTTTTCTGATACCATTATATGGGAAATGCTCTAAGTTTTTCTTTCTATAGGTAATTTTGAATTGGACGAAACAATCTAGTCACGGGGATGCTTCTGTTGAAAGTGATGCAAAAACCCCACAACATCCTAGAAGGAGCCACATAGATGCGAGGCTATGTCCCTCTTTGTCTGTTGCTTAGAGGACTGGACTCCTGGGGCCAATGAGACACCCCCAATGCACACTCTAGACCATGTTCATGTGGGTATACATGGAGAATCTCATGAGGATATTGGTTCTGCACATCCAAAGCATTGTTATCTTGGGGAAACACATGGTCAAAGCTCAGGAACACTCTCCATCAGTTTGTTGGTGAATGAAAACTTGGTTCCCCTGAAGATACAAAAAATCCCATGTATTTTTTAATATTTCAAATAGTTCATACAGTTTGATTGAAACATACATCTTTCATATTATTTGAATCTAATTATTGTATCATTTTTAAGGAAAAAATATTTTTTATGGGACCTTTCACGACAAGGCTCTAGAGATCTTTGGGGCCACCATTTGCACACGGCGGAATGCCAAGAAGAAACATTTGAAAATACATCTTATATACCATATGGTCGGCCCATTTGGTGATTTATTCAACAATTCTAAAATCACCTCGATGGTTGGTACATATTTGAAATATGTCAGAGATCAATATAAGGTTCAATTGGAAAAAACCCTACGTATGATCATCCTCTGGCCATTCCCAAAAGGGATTGGAAGAATATATAGGAGAACACAAAGGTGAGTTCATTGAGAAGTGAACGGATGATAAAACCTGGCCCTAGAAGGTAATATATGATATTTTGAATTGAATATGCTGAATTTTGTTTAGTTCTATAGAAAAAAATCATGATATCTTATAACATACTTGAAACTTTTCATAGGCTCCCAGACACATCAAAGGCAACAAAGGAAATACTAGATAAACATGGGAAGCACAAACTTGGCCAAGGATGTTACTTGAGATTAAAAGATAGAATTGTAAGTACCAAATAATTTATTCATATCATACATATCATCATGCAAATTTTATCTAATTGCAGCCAGTAAGAAAAATATCCACATCTTATTCCATGTGATGTACGAGGATACATTCAATAGTGTTGCCACAAAAGAAGACTTGATGCTTGTATTCAATTTTGACTTTCAAGTTGTGGTGGAAAATCAGCAAATGAAGGGATCACAGACACAATCCAACCCTTCGAATGAGTTGGTAAATAAAATGACAAGATTGCAGTTGTTGATTACTTGTCCAATATATTAACAATTGATTTTACCCATCAATTAATTATGTCTCTGTTTGTTTTAATTAGGCAAGAAACACTGGTCTTAGGTCTTAGGTAATTAGTAAAAAATATATTTTCCATAGGGGTAAGCCCTATGGGGTAAATTTTATTCTTGAGGTTGATTGTATTGAGAGAAATTGAAAAATAATTCCCTTATCTGAAAAAAACAATAAATGTCATTATCATGATAAAAATCTATGAAGACTTGTCATTGTTAAGCACATGAGGACATAAAGTGTAATAACATCACTATCATCAGACCTAGCACATGAGGACATAAAGTGTAATAACATCACTATCATCAGACCCATCTTTAAAAAAAATGTTTATTTTCATTAGAGACATAATTATCTAACTTGATAGCCACAACATTTAATTCTCTTCAAGTATTAGCTATGTTTAAAGATATGATGTATTATTTGAATATTTATCTTTTTGGTAGGGGTGTGTATTATTTTTAATTAGTTTATAATTAACTATGAATTACCAAACACATAAAGGTGTTTGCAATGAAAATGAAAGGCTTGATATACCCCTAAGAAAAGGGCTTCAAATTATGGAATATTGTTGGTACATGAGAAATTCAATCAAAAATAAATTGGCAAGCCTTCCATGATGGAGAGTACAATATTATACCAGCACCACTACCTTCACTAGATGAGGCTTCGTGGCTCCATTAAATTGCATATGTCAAACATGATCATGATCATAACTTCGCGGGGATATTACTCTTTACAAAAGATAGAGTAGGAACCTAGTCCAATTTCAATGTAATCGATGTTGGAATTAGAAATATTTTAAATAAATGGAATAGTTCTAAGTTTCGTTAGGCCAATAAAATTATTTCACGGGCATATGAGAACGAACTAGGCTAATATAAATACCAATTAAATGGTTCCATTCACATTCCATAATATTGGATTAATTCCCTACTTTCACGTCAACAATAGATGAAAGTTACACATTATGTGATGTTTGGGATGCGCCCACATGAATACAGTAAAGTATTTAATTTTCCAATGGTTGGTTGTATCTTCTTATTATGTGTCAAAATGGCACTAGCTTCATCTATATAAGAAAGATCGAGTTTTTTCATAGTTTTATTAGACATTAAATTTGGTGTGAGCCACCATCAACTAGACAAGAATGAACAATTTTACCCATTATCTTCATTGAAACATAGACATTGAAACATAGAAAGGGTGTATTTAGATTTGGGTATAATGTTTATAATTATGTATCTTCATCTTCTTACATTTCTTCTTCTCGCAAAAGGAGGTTCTACCACCATGTTGTTCTTATATTGAACAATTAGGAAAATAAGTGATTTACTCAAAATTTTGTTATTATTCATGGGCACATGGGACATCTTGAAAGATGATGTAAGAATTAAGGGAAGCCAAATCATTTGCAATATTATAAAGAAAATAAATATGAAGTAAAACAAAAAAACCTTTGGGGTGGCACAATAAGTACAAATTATTGTTATGTAATTGAAATAAGTATAAATTGAGTAGATTGAATGTTTTATGTTGTTTTACCAAAATATGTATTACCAAATCTATCATTTTTCACACTTTTAGGCTTATTTGTTTTTGGACAGCTTAGCTCTTAGTTATATCAACAAAAACATCATAAGTTTGTTCTATATCTTCTATGAAAACTATGGAAAAATAAAAATTCTTACCCTTTTCTCTCTCTTTGGTAATCATGAATGATTCACATATCTTAGGATCATGTGCCTCATTGTAAAAACTACACCATGCATGGATCATAGAGGTTTTTGGTTGAACATGATTAGGCCTTGTAATCATTTGGAAAGGAAGAGGGATCGATGGTCTAAGATTAACTATCATCTTGCATTTAAATTACATCATCCTATCATTCACGTCTTAAATGAGCCACAACATAACATACATGTCGGTTTTCTAACTTGGATTCTCAAGAAGAAAACCAATTCTAAGGTTTTTCTCTTCAAATTTGATGAGGCAAGTTAGCAAAGAAAACTCTAAATTGTCTACATTATTCTCATCTTCCAACTTCCAGTTTTTGGATTTGTTTGTCTCTTTCTTCCTTCTATATTTTCTTCTACCTTTTATTTATGGACTCCCTCCATGTGTATTTTTTCTTGTATTGCATCCTTATATCCTTGTGGATGGTTTGTTTGGATGTGTTCTCTAATGTTGTTTATGATCCTTGTTATAAACCAATCTATATCTTCTACTTCCAATAGGTCATATTTGAGTTGTCTTATTAAGTCATTGATTTTTACGTCAAAATGGACTACACTTTCTCCTTTCACATGCTTGATTTACCTTAACTATGGTAATGTTAAGGGTTTTTCTTCCACATAAGAATATTTCTTTCCCCTTAGAACTGTTATTGGATTTCACTTCTTAAGTCAACCCATCCCGATCTTTAATGATATGTCTCTTTTAACTATTTTAGTTGCAATAAGGGTGAAAAGTTCAATGAAATTCCCCACAAATGTTGGCTAATAAAAAAATTCAACTATTTTCTCAAAATAAATTAACCAATCTAATAATCATAATCATAAATACCGTATTTATAAAAAATAACAACAACAACTTCATCAAATTGGATATATGTATTACTAGAACAAAACAAGAATAATATCTCAAACACAAACATCATCCTCTATAATGGAAAAAACCTAAAATTTTGAGGGAAAAAAACACTCTTAAAAAAGTAATAATTAAAGGACTTATATATCAATTTAGCAACTTACCAAACTAGAGAAGAGGGATGAACTATTATCAATTGGATGTCCCTCCCTCTTCTCTTAGTAAAAGAAGCTTGCTAATCAATTCAATGTTCTCATTGATAGCAATTCATCATCCACTAAATATGATCTAAGGCTTTTATCACCAATGATATCCACATTCATAATGAGCTCAAGCTCTTGAACCTATATTTTAATCTGCTCCCTTGCGAGCTTAAAGTGATGGTAGAAAATGGACATGTATTTCATGATATTTTTAGTAGAATTAAAGACTTATGGGTTTTAGATTGGTAATAAAAGTTCAATGTGGCCATAATGACCAAGACAATGGACAACAGGTTATCCACATGTGGTACAAATTCCAGTTACTGATCTACTGGACTAATAGATGAATCATAAAATCCCTCAAGAGAAGGGAACCAATACATAAGGAGAACCAATATATCTTTTTTTATAAATTATAGACCTTCATCAGACCATCAACAACCCAGTTAGTCCATGGTTCGACTAGAGTATATTTTTCATACTCACCCAAAAAATGTCAAACATACAACATATTCGTTAGTATAATACTGTCTTTCAATGGAAACATGTCGATGTTTTGTGGAAGATACGTCAAGGGTTTGCAATATCTTCGTCGCTCTACTGATGTCCTAGATACGACCATGTGATGTAGTTGTGACGAACTACCAAGAAACATTCATCGCTAATTGGTCTCTCTTATGATAGCCTGACATTGATTGTCCAATGTACTAGGGACAACCACATGATGTGATTCTAATGAACTCTATTGACAAATTCATCAATAATTGGTCTCTCTTACGACGAAAAAACATCGATTGTCCAATGTACTAGTGACGAAAACGTGATGTATTTGAGACAAACCGACTAGGGAAAGTTGGTCGCTCTTATGACATCTTTTTTTTGCTTATATTGTGACGAATGATTGATTGTCGTAATTGCAACGAAGGTGGCGCGATGAAAAATTAGTTGTTTCCTTCATCATACTTGGGACGTTGTGGCAACGAACATATGTCGACAAATCATCAAAAAATGGGCCCAATGTACTAGCGATTGTGATATGGTTTGTATACTAAAATATAATATTTCCACAATTTCATATTTATTTAGCTTCATGCTAAATAGAGAATAAATTGGAAAGAATATCATTGATTGATATTTCTTTTTATGTCCAATTTTATCTCTAGGATTTGCATTGATATCTCCATCTGGTTATAACTATTATTATGCATAATATTTAAAATTTTAAAGTTTATTTAAGAGTACATGAATCAATTAAATTGAATCACACTTATGATAAAATACATCATGTATGAAGAAACCAAGAGATTGGGGCACAACAACATGAGGGGCGCACGAAGGTTGGGCACACCAATCCCAAGGGGCACTATGGTTGATGATAACATGGGTTCATTTGGGTGACCGGGTCCATAAAGGGGCATAATGATTTGTTTGGGAGATCAGGTCCATGAAAGGGTGTCACCATTCATTTGGATACATGGGTTCGCAAAGGGGCATGCCACCTCGAAATGATGCGATGGTTACTAATGGTGACCTTTGGAGTCCCTATAAGAGAACAAGGGTGCACAACCAAGGAAGACATATTTGGAAGAAAGGATAACAAGAAGAGCTATACAGTTCTGAGTCAGACAAAGAGGGTGAGCTCCCTCAAGGAGCCAATTCGCCCACATCAGAGAACTTGTGCTGCCTTGAGGAGGATTTGATGGACAAAGTTGGGGTGAGCTTCTTTTGGGATGATTTTGGTGAATTTTAGAAATGCAGGTCTGTTGGAGGTAGAACTAAAATATGTGAATTTTGCGAAAATGAAGAGATGGTAAGTTTGCGGTCGAGGGCATGTTTGAGGTGCACTACAGAAGGTTGTGGAGATGGTTGCAACACAGATACTTGGTATGATGAATCTATTTATGAGTGTCTTGGTGAGGTGAGGTGAGTTGTTTGAATTTGTGGAGGTTGTAAACTAAGATGATAATGCTCATATTGTAACTGTTTCGAAATAACAAAGACGTACCTGACTATTAGGCATAGTTTATACTGCTCACACTATATCTATGTTTCACTTGCCTATTTATTTGTTCTTCTCTTGCCTTTACATGTTAATGTATGTATTCTTATATATGACTAAGTGTTAAAATGTTAATAATTGTCAAAGTTTACAAGAGTTGCATTGGAGTAGGAGTGTGACTCGTCGGTATCCTAGAATGGAGTATGGGTATGCTCTAGGTGAAGAGGCATAGTTCGGATGAAGTATATTTGGTGTTGTAAAGAATCCAAGTTAGAAACATTGTGGTTTTTCACATCCTCAAGTGGTGTACAATCACAAAGCACATTGTGGGGACATCACATATGGTATTGGAGAAAACTATGAAGGTAATTTGTTGTGAAGGTGGATCATTGGGAATGTTTGTAGACTTGGAGAACGGTTTGATGCAATGAAATTTTTAATCACAAACTTTGCACTAGACTTACGATAGAGGTTCAATTGATGGTGTGATTGGAAGATTGAGCCAGACGCACAACTTGTGCATATTTTTTGGTGAGGTGATGCATTGGGACAGGGTGTGTGATTGCTGAACTCATTGCATATTTCATAGCAGAACTTTTCATAGAGACAATTTTGGTACAAAACTAGTCATTTTGATTCATGATGGAAGTCAGTGCAAGACATGTTGTGCACACCTTGGAGAGACAAGATGCAGAGTTCATTGGGTGAATTGAGTACTTAGATAATGTCGTTTAACATAGGATTGTTGCACGAATTGTTGAACATATAATTGCAAAGTGATCACGGAAGAGAGGCACAAAGGGTGATCATAGAAGTGATTATGAAGGAGATAAGTTTTAGGTTTCATCAAGGTGAAGAACTTGGGTGCGTTGGATGAACTAGTGGAGCGGCTTAGAGAAGTTTCGCAAGAGGAAGTTAGTTGGGAACATTTCCATCATGATGTCTTCATGTCATGCATCACTGAGAAAAACAGTTGAGTTGATATAGGTTGTTAGTGGGTAGAATGCAACATTTGGATGAGGTATCTCTTTGCAGAGTTATAACAGCTAGTTAGCAGCAATAAGACTTGACTGTCAGGTGGTGGGTGCATGGTTCCTTGAAGCAGAAGTAGTCAAGCTGCGAAGATGGAAATACATTGGATATGAGTTCGACCGGTTACATGCGAAGTTTGAGACTTAGAAAGATTTCTTAAGTGGATGGATGGACTCATACTTGTATCACATTGAAGGTTTTGTAGGTTTATGGAGTTGCAGATGGTAATTGAGGATATTTCATGTGAAGATTCAGTTACTTGGAAGTAGAGGTCCAAGACAACATACTTAGAACATGGTTGCAGCGAAGGATTTCATTATAAAGGTATGGTTTATTTTGAGTTCTTGCAGTGAGTTATTTGAAGGGAATTCAAATGGCTTGGTGGTTCAAGTGTAATCCATTTCTTCGGTGAAAACTAACTGACTTGAGGGAAACTCAAGTGGTGTAGATTCAAAGAATTATTGTAGACATTTGGGATGTCTTGGTTGGGTGAATGTGTAGAGAGCTTGGGGTTACCTGCTTGCATGAGCCCTGTGGTGGACTTAGGTAGATTTGGATGCAACCATAGAGGTGGCTTGGGGAAGATGCCTAACTCTTTAATGAGACATGTTGGACAGGTCACTGCAGTGAAGTGGGAAGTAAATTCTATATGTTTCGAGTTTGAGAGAATGGATGAGGTGCATTGGTGCTTGGTTCCTTAGCTATATTTGTTAGGTCACAAAATTCCTTGATATTCGCAACAACAATACCAAAGTTTGGATGTTGCAGCATGTGCAGGGTTGTTTCATTCTAGGAGACAGATGGAGTCAACAAGGAATTCGACCTGTCACCTTTGGTATGGAACATTGGATGAGGTAGAGCACACCTTGGTAACTTGCAGATGATTTTGCGATGACTCAGAGATCCATAGGGGATCTTTGGTTGAGGTTGGAAGAGTATTGGTTCAAACATGCCTAAGACATGGAAGCTCTTTGAGGAGTCTCATTCTACGTGGAGTACTTTAGACAATTCATTGGGATGTCTGAAGAGTGAGGGAATGTTGGCCACAATCATAATAGATGTTGATTTTCATTGAGGTGACTTGACGAAAGAAGATGAGTTGGGGACTTTCCTTCATTTGTAGGATTATGCAGATAAGCATATTGCAACATGAAGAAATTAACTTGGGTATGGGAATTTCCCTTGCTTTGGGTAAGCATGGTTGAGGGTGAATCCTAACCATTTCAAGGCATAAAGAGGAAGACGCAACAACGTGACCAAGTGATGAAGTAGTGGGGAAAGGGTAGTATGGACGTGCAATTCTTGGTGCAAATATTGCCTGACTATTCCATGAAGTGCATAATGGATTCAAGTTTCCATAGATGAATTTGTTTTTGGGAGACTTCATAGTGCGACGAGGTGAGGGGATACCTTTCCTTGGTTTGAGGGTTGTGTAGATGGATTGAATTGCGAAAGGACGTGAACAATTTATACATGAGGGTGTGAAAAATCAAGGGGTGTGACGGTTGGATTCAACTACTGCATGACTTGGGAAAAAAAATCAACATGAAAAGTGGGTCAAGAGTACAAACATGCATGTAGGTTTTAATTGTAGTGCTTAGACATTGCGAAATATCTCCTTGATGAAGATCAAATGATGGTAGGAGTAGTGATCCAAGGATGGACACTTTCCTTAGTCTTTGGAGTTGGAAGGAGTGACAAAGATGCAAAAAAAATACTATGTCTAGGCATGGGGAGGCACATTTCAAGACTTGTATGCGACAATTGTATTGATCACCCAACTAGTACAGGACTTGAGACACACAATGTGCATAGACATGGTAGAGTTGGGTGAAGTATGGGTGAAACAATGACATCACAAGGGTTCAACACTTAGGTAAATTTTTGAAGTGAAGTGGGCAACGATCACTTGTAGCAGAAAGTTATAGTAGTAGTAGAACCGAACAACAACAAGGAAGAAACATCGCAATGAGAGTGCAATAGAGTTGGGTGACTTTCATCCTTAGAGCTGGGTGAAGTGACTGCATTGAATTAGGAAACATATTATGTGGAGATGGGTGCAGTAAAGTTTAGTTTGTGGAAACTTGGGGTTTCCACTTTGACATAATTTGGGGTTTCTAGTTGACACAAAAATTGGGGCTTCTAGCAGACTTAGTTGCAATTGAGGCATGAGTTCGTGAGAATGCTTGTAGATCACATATTTTGTAGATGTTGTCGAGGATGGAAATGAATTGAGGTGGGTTAATTCGACATCCAATTCGGGAAAGTAGATTCTTTGGGCATGTGAACTATACATGTGTTGAACTTGCACAGAATAGATCTAGTTGGGAATTGACATACACAATTTCAGAGAAAATATGAGAAAAGAGAAGCAGGAGAGAAAGAATGGAATAATTCTCATTAACCAAATGAATGAATGATAATTTACACATGATATACTATGTATAACTCAAACAATGTGCACTAGAGGAGAATAAAATTCACCATATTGGTGGTATAGAGTGATCTAGACACACACCAATAATTATGGGAGTAAAATACAACCTAGTCTAGTCTCTCGGGCAATTACAGGAGTGAAATACTACCTAGTCTGAGTTAACTAGTCTATCAGTCTTTAGTTAATTGACTGAAACAGAGTGAAGTGAGGAGGATATCAGGGAATCATGAGTAATGCGCTAGTCTGGTGATGATCCCAAGTACAATGTGCATTAGCTGGTGATGATCCCAATCTCGCATGGTGATAATCCCAATGTGGCATCTAGACTCCACTCAATTGATCAAACTGAAGTCTGAATTGAAGAGAATATTCTCCCTAAAATATAGGATATTGAAAAATGACTAATACACATATGGAAAACCTTAGGAAAAAGAAATCCTAGGTGTGTGTGAAGTATCTCCAACACCCCCGCTGAACATCACTATGGTTAAATTAAAGAATGGGTCCCGACAATGAGTCCATGCTAGGTACCCAAATACAAAAGATACACTGAAAAAAATGAGGAAAGAGGGAAAAACTCATGGGAACCCCCCCCTCAAAGTACAATGTATGTAAAAATAAGAAGTGAAAGTTTCTAGGAAACTCTGTCCTTCACTTCAAGATGACTGCGCAGAGAATGAAACTTCTGCTCAGTGAAGGTCTTGGTGAAGATGTCTATAGTCTATTCTGCTGAAGGACAAAACTGCAGGTCAATAGTCCCATCGTGTACAAAATCCCAGATGTAGTGCATGTGTATCTCGATGATATTATTTTGTTCCCTCTGAACTAGATCTCTGTTCTGCTGAAGGACAAAATTGTAGGTCAATGATCTCGTCGCGTACTAAGTCCCAGATGTAGTGCATGTGGATATCAATGATGTTCGTCCACTACTTTTGAACTGGATCTCTATATAACTTCAGAGTGTTCTAGCTATCACAACAGACGATGATCGACCGATGAAACTGAATGCCCAACTTAGTGAGAAAATGTTGTATCCACATAGCCTGAATGGTTATGTTAACTACCCATATGTACTCTGCCTTGGCTGAAGATAGAGAAATAGTAGCCTGCTTCTTGCTCAACCAACAGATAGGCCCAAAACCAAGACTGAGTGAGTAACCAGATGTGGACTTGAGATCAATGCAATCACTAGCCCAGTCAAAATTAGGTAACTTGATGAGCTCCAATGTAGAGTTTGTTGAATAGTGAATCCCAAAGGTGATGGTGCTCTGTACATCTTGAAGGATACACTTTGCAGCCTTCCAATGTAGCTCATGTGGCTCCTGCATAAACTTGGAGATTGTGCCAACTCCATAGGAGAGGTATGGTATGGAGTGTGTTAGATACAACAATCTCCCCACTAGATGTCTGTACAGTGTGTTATCAACCATTGGAGTGTCCCCTCCATCCTCAAGTCTTACTCCTGATAGAAAATGAGTCGGGGTAGACTTGCAGTCTGTCATGTGAAATCTCTCAAGGATATCTCATGCATACTTGGTCTGAGACAGTTTCATTCCTGATGCATCCTAACTTATCTTGATTCCAAGGAAGAAATGTAGTGGACCCATGTTCATCATCAAGAACCTATCATGAAGAATACTATTGACTGGAGCAATCGTTGAAGTTGAGAAAACGGTGATCAACAAATTATCAACATACAAAACTAGGAGTATAAGTGAATCAACCATCCTAAGCATGCAAACATTCGAGTATGACTTACAATGTACAAAGTTTTGTAACATCAGGTAGGATTCCATATTGGCATACCATTCCCTTAGAGCTTGCTTGAGGCCATAAAGAGACTTCTTCAGTCGAGAGACCAAAGACGAATCCTACATAAATCCTCAGGGCTACTCAATATAGATCTCCTCAGAGAGATCATTGTGAAGAAATGCATTCTTCATGTCCATCTGATGGACTTCCTATCCCTTTGTTTCCGCAGTGGCAAGTTCCAAATGTATGGAATCCATATTCTCTACTGGAACGAAGGTTTCATCATAGTCAATGCCATGCACCTGCTAAAAGCCTTTGGCAAAAAGCCTAGATTTTTGTATGATAATATGTCCATCGTCTGTGCTCTTGGTCATGTAGACCCATTTGCACCTGAAAATTTTCCTTCCTGAAGGAAGGGGAACCATATCCCAAGTATGGTTCTTGAGGGGGGATTTGTACTCCTCGTGCATGGAGGATTCCCAAAATGGATTTCCAACAACCTCACCATAAGACTGTGGATCTAAATACTGAACCAAGAAAATATGCCTGGGTGGAAACGATTCAGTGGTAGTTAGTACAAGAGGAGGTTCCTCGAAAGCACATCAAGTCCTCCTAGTATCATTTGGATCTCCAACAAGATCCCCTGCATCCTGAAGATTAGTATGGGTCCACTTGGGCCTCGAATCTGGCTTCACATATGCATCTGCATGCACTGACTCTGCATCTGACTATACTAACTTTGTATCTAGATCATATGAATCCTTTGAATCATAAATCTCATCTGAAGAAGAGTTGGCATGTGAATTCTCATCATCTCTGATAGGTGGAAGAAAAACAATGTATGCATGCGACAACAGAGGTCCATGCGAGACACTTTCCTTGAATTTGACACTATGCTCAATGATGAGCTGGTCTGAGGAAATATCAAGGAATCTATATCCCTTCAGACTATTTAGGTATCCAACAAAGATACACTATGTTCTCTGTGGATCAAGTGGATCAAGTGCCTTTTGGTTTGAGGCCACTCCAAGCCTCGTAGGGGGTATTATCCTTGACATATCTATGGGGAGATCTGTTTTGGATGTAGGTTTCACAATTAAGTTCTTCGACCCATAATATCTGTGGAAGTGACTTTGCATGTAGCATGCAATATTCCATCTCTTTTAAAGATCTAATTTTCCACTCAACAACTCTGTTTTGCTGCAGAGTATAGGAAACCATGTGTTGCAACTGAATGCCTTCCTCATGAAAAATATTTTATATCTTGTGGTTGACATACTCTCCCCTGTTATCTATTTGGAGGAATTTGATTTTATTTCCATACTGTGTCTCAACAAGGGATTTGAAATCTTTGAGGTGTTGAAAGACCTCAGATTTTTTCCTGAGAAAGAAAATCCATGTGAAGCATGAGAAATCATCAACAAAAATGAGCACGCACCTTGTTTTACTAATTGATGGATGCAAAAATAGGCCCATGAGGTCACTATGGATTAGATCTAAAGGAGAGGAATCTTTCTGTGTCTTTCCTTTGTCAAATTTCTCTTGAGGGTGTTTTCTAAGAACACATCCCTCACAAATTCCTTTGGAGAAGTAGATGTCGGGTAGACTATCAATCATTCCCTTCTTGTTAAGATGTTTCATATATCTGAAATTTAAATGCCCGAACCTTTCATGCCATATCCTACTGCTTTCATTATCATGGGTAAGAAGTAATGCAGAATTTGGTTTAATAAATTCATAAAATGTATAGAGTCTAGATTGATGATTTACCTCACCGGTAGCAACCATGGAATTGGTTTGGATGTCATAGATATCCATTTCATTAGGTGTGAATATGACTCTCTTTTTGGTGTCATATTTTTTCATCTAATACAGGGAGATAAGATTGAAGGAAATTTTGGGAACGTGAAGCACATTCTTGAAGCTTACGTTTGTGAGTTCAATTCTTTCTTTGTTAGTGACCTCGACTGGAGAGTTGTACCCCTTCAGAATAGCAGAACCTTTTCATGCATCCAATGAAGAATATACTTCTTTTTTGGAATCCATGTGGTGTGATGCATTTGAATCTATGATCCAAGCATCAAGAGAGGATTTGATGGAAATCAAAGCATGGCTAGAATTGCCTTTCTTGGGATTCTGATCTTTTGTCTTCTTATTCTTGGCACCCTCAAGGATGTTGTATCCAAGTTTGTTTTATTGAAGTATTTGGGTCATTATATCTATATGTTTCTGCATACATGTGGATTCTATATGGAATCATTTATGGTATTAAGTGCATTTCTCCTCATTTCTTCGATTTCCATCTTTGGATCCAGAGGCATCGTTGAAGGGTTTTGAGTACCCTTCCTTATTTGGATTTGCATGTTCTTTCCTTTTGTATTTGTCTTTAGATTTATGATATTGATGACCTCTTCCATCTTGCACAGTAAGTGAATGCAGCTTTGGGCCTTTGATTTTTCCCATATTGATGATCTTGTTTTGCTCTTCTATCGGAGACTCGATAAAAGCCTCAAGAGAGGGCATCATCCAAGTATATCCAGAGGAAAACCTAACTGACTGAAATGTGGATACAAACACTAAGTATTCTGGACCAATTTTGGAGAGAATGGTGAGAACCATTTTTTTCTCCTCCTTAGATTTATCAACCCAAGCCTTGAGTTGTGACAACAAATCCTTATATTTATTAAAGAAATCTTGGAGATTGTAGAAGGTTTTTGGATCAAATGTGAGAAATTCCACCTCGAGAATGTGTCCCCTCATCTCATCCTATTTTCCAAAAATCCCTTCCATGGTGGTCCAGGCTTCATTGAGGGTTCTACAACAGGATATGTGAAAGAGAAGTTCAAGAGAAATGAGACTGCAAATTTTTCCAAATGGTTCATCCATTCGATTTAGATACTTGGATTTTTCTACAGCTGATGTTTGTTTTGTCTATGTGTTCATGGTTAAACGGTGCAATCCTCTTCCTCGAAGATGCATTATCATCTTCTCCTTCCATACAAAGAAATTGTACAGTGTAAGAATGAATTCTTTTGGAAATTCCATTTTTCTGCTGTCTTCAATCTTCGGTAACTACAAAAATAATGTTGTGTGTCTTTTCCCTAGCAAAATGTCTACTATGATACCATGTAAATGTGTTGAAATTGCACATAATAGTTCTAGTTGGGAATCGTCATACACAATTGTAGAGAAAATATGAGAAAAGATAAGCACGAGATAAAGAATGGAAGAATTCTCATTAACCAAATGAATGAATGATAATTTACACATGATATACTCTATATAACTCAAGAAATGTGCACTAAAGGAGAATCCAATGCACCATAGTAGTGGTCTAGAGTGATATGGACACACACCAATAGTTATGGGAATAAACAACCACCTAGTCTAGTCTCTTGGGAAGTTACGGGAGTGAACTTCCACGTAGTCTGAGTTAAATAGTCTATCAGTATTCAGTTAACTAATTGAAATAGAGTGAAGTGAGGAGGAGATCAGGGAATCATGAGTAATGCACTAGTATGGTGATGATTGCAAGGAAAATGCGCATTAGCTGGTGATGATCCCAATGATGCATGGTGATAATCCTAATGTGGCATCTAGACTCCACTCAACTGATCAAACTAAAGTGTGAATTGAAGAGAATATTCACCTAGAGGAATATTCTCCCTAAACTATAGGACATTGAATAATGACTAATAAGCATAGGGAAAACCTTAGGAAAAAGAAATCCTAAGTGTGTGTGAAGTATCTCCAACATCAACACGCTAAGGGACTTTCCCAAGTATGAAGAAAACAAGAGATTAGGGAGAACTTCCATGAGGGGCACCCCAAATTTTTGTGCACCGGTCCCAAGGTGCACGATGGTTGAGGATCACATGGGTTTTTTTGGGAGACCGGGTCCATAAACGTGCATGACGATTCATTTGGGAGATTGGGTCCATCAAGGGGTATGGTGATTCGTTTGGACACATGGGTTTGCAAAGGCGCGTGAAACCCCTAAGGAAAGAGACAGTTTGTGATGGTGACCTTTGGATTCCATATAAGAGAAGAAGGGAGCACAACCAAGAAAGGGATATTTGGGAGAAAGGAGAGAAAAAAGAGATCTACAATTTTGAAGTGGACGAAGAGGGCGAGCTCCCTTCAGGAGCCAAGTCACTCCACATGGGATGACTTGTGTTTCCTTGAGGAGGATTTTGTGGATATATTTGGGTTATATTATTTTGGGATAATTTTGGTGAAGTAAAGAAAATGTAGGTATATTGGAGGTAGAACTAAAATCTGTGAAGTCTGCGGTTGAGGGCATGCCCGAGGTGCATCACAGGAGGTTGCAGAGATGAGTGTGGAATCGAGTCTTGGTGTGATGAATTTGTTTATGAGTGTCTTTGTGAGGTGAGGCAAGTCATTTGACTCTACTAAAGTTGTTAATTGATTCAATAGTGCTCATATTGTAATTATTTCGCAATAACAAAGACTTTGTCGGGTGTTAGAAATGGTTCGTTCCGCCTACACTGTATCTATGTTTCTCTTGTTTGTTTCACTATCATTATATTAGTTTCACATGTTCATGGATGTATGATTATATATGACTAAGTGTTAAACTATTAACAATTGTCTAAGTATACAAGAGTTGCATTAAAGTAGGAGTGTGTCTCACCGATAACCTATAATGGAATATGGGTATGCTCTAGGTGAAGAGACATAGTCCGGATGAAGTATCCTTTTTGTTTCCAAGAATCCAAGTGAGAAACATCAGGGTTCCACACTCCCTCAAGAGATGTATGATAGGAAGGCACACTTTGGAGATGTGACACATCATAACTAAGATGAAACAAATATCAACAACATTTTTTAGAATAGCGAACCATTGTAAAATCTCAATATTATTATCAATTATTCTTTATAGATTAGAGGAATCATAATTCTAACAAATGGAATCCATAATATATTAAGTATTGTAAATACAAAAAAAAATTCTAAATTTAATAGTCCAAAGAATTTATCCTTTAGCTTATCTAAATCGAGGATTATAGTGGCAGGGCTACTTATTCTTTGCCATATTACAATTTCATTAAACAAATGGTATTAATGTATTATTTTTTATTCAATTGTTATTTAATATAGATCTTTGGTCCTCTGTATCCATGTCTGATGCATGCTTTCCTTGTTTGTTTATATGCTTGGCTTGGGCTCTGCTTATATCCTTGCTTTGGGTTATGTCTAAAATTCATGTTTGTCGTGGTTAAGCTCTTGGATTTACTCCTTTCGTCACTGTTGTTGGTGGAAAAAGAAGAAAAATAAATTCTCAAGTAACAAAAGAAGGAAAATAAATTCTCACCAAAATATTATGGACCCTATAAGGTCTTGCAAAGGATTGGAAGTATGGCTTACAAATCGGAGTTTCCTCCATCTTCACATGTGCATCCAATCTTCCATGTTTCTTTCTTAAAAAAGGTAATCAATGACCAGATTCCAATCCTAACTATTTTTCCACATATTAATGAAGAAGGGAAAATCATACTAAAACCATAAACAATCCTTGAAACAAGGATTAAGAAGCTGCGAAATCAATCGATTACTGAGTACATCGTCAAATGGAAGAACCTACCAGTGGAAGAGATGACATGGGAAGGTGATTTATTCATACATAAACAATTGTAGTTAATAAAGTGTTGAGGAAAACACTTGTGTGAAGAGGAGGGACATGTTAATCCCTAGACAAATATACATTGTATAAATCCCCTTATTAACCCTTAGATATTGAATTATTACATTTCTAGTGTTATATTAGTAGGTTGGATAGAACATTTAATTTTACCCTTTCATTATAATTGTACCCTTTCTATCCCCCCCCCCACACACACACCAAGGAGACCTAGTATTAATATCATCTTATCTCATCTCATATTGTATTTTGAATTGGATATATTGTAAAAGGAGGTTTCCCCTTTGAAGTGTATTGTATTCATTGACTTTATATAATTTTTAAGAAATTGTATCATAACATTAACTTTCTTCTTGGTTTGAGGAATATTCTTCCTCTCCTCTTCTCCATTTTCTTACAAATTCCATCCATGCCTCAAAAGTCTAGCTTAGTGTATTGCCATGAAAAAATGTGTTCTTCTTAAGGGAGGCTCTTTATGATGAAATACTCTTATTATTTTCTCATATATGTCCATTTTAGGAAATATATTCTTAATTAGTGTTATGTGCTTAGTAGGAACTTCAATAAGCCTCTATACGACTACTTCATTAATCTTGGGTAGAGATATGGTATCCTTCCTATAGCTAATAATATACCTTTCAAACTCATTAGACACTTGTGCTTGTAGAAGGAGATTATTCCCAGGTCCAAAAGAAGGGAAGTCACAATTGTTTTCCATATTTTCTATGAGATTCCATATCACAAGAGAGTCATTGAATTCATGAGTAATCTCTTGGTGAGCATCATAATTTTTTTTCATACTATAAGAAATTGAAAGTACACAGAAATTCATCAGTTTTTCACATTGACTAAGGTGGATAAAGTATCATACATTGTACAACATGATCCACTATCCACAACCCTAAATATATGAGTAAACGTCTCTCCAATAATAGCCAATGATTATTTGGAACTCTATTTTGGGCTGCTAATCTTCTTCTTTAGCTCCAAGTCTAATAATGTTCATGTCATAGTCTCTTAGTATCCCCATAACAAAATTTTCAACACGCATTCTCTTAGAATCCATACTCTCTTTAAGATATGTCAACAATGTAGATATACAAGTAAGAAGTTTCTCTGCATTTGGAAACCAAACATTGAAGTGTTTACATTGTAATCTTAATATATAACTGTAAAATTAGATAGAAATCTTAGGCTAGAAATTGCATGAAACCATGAAGCCTATAGAAAGGAAGTAATTGATTCTAAAAAATCAACATCGATTAAAGTAATTCAATCCCTAGAAAATAAAATGTCAAATCCAATAAGTTGTTTACCAAGATAATGAGGAAACTAGAGTGAGTTTAGTTTTATTGCTAAAGAAGGGTAACATTATTTCCAATTTTTTATTGCAATGTAAATAGGGGAAAATGGAAAATGAGCCTCATATCATTTATCAAAAAATGGTTCCAAGAAAGACCAAGAAATATTGTCACATGGTGTGCATTCACCTTATATTTTTACATTGATCTAGAGACAACCCTAGCCTCCATAAGATGGAGGATATGCAAATGTAGTATGACTAGGAATTTTAGCTATCAAAATCTAATCCATACCATTATCTCAAATTATGATGTATTTTGCCCAATGGAATTCCATAGAGGATTCAAAAGATTAAATATATTTCTCTATGTATATTGCATTGATGCAAGAATAAGAGCATTTAGTTTTCTAGTTTACTAGTTATCATTAACACTAGATATTAGTTTTCTCAAGTTATTAAACAAACATATTGTGTTGAATGAATTATTTTTCAAGACATCAAAGAACCACTATAAACAAGAGTATCTACAACCCCAACTATTTAGGGAAGAGTTATTATTGTACTGAAGATCTAAATACTACTACAAGTTATGAAGAAAACCTTGAAGGAACTAAGAATTCATATTATTACTATTCACTTGGCTTATTCATAAGATATCTTGGTGAATGTAGGCTGCAAGTGCATAGATTATTCAGATGATCATATTCATCATGGAATAATATAGGAATCTACAATATTGAAGAAACAAGATATTAGAAGCTAAGAAACCCTAATATCCATTTTATGTTGGAAAGATATTAGTATATTCAATTAGTAGAGACAATAAAATATGTATGAAATGTCCACTTTCAAAGGAAAAGCTACTCTGACAGATTGTTTGTAACAAGTCATATTTGTGTTTTGGATTAGGACTAATAAATCAATTCCTCCCATTGTTTGTAACAAGTCATATTTGTGTTTTGGATTAGGACTAATAAATCAAATCCTCCCATTTTATCATGATATGGGTTGCCTGTAACAAGTCAGATATTTATTTGGAATACCACTAACGAACTAAAATCCTGTCATTTTATCATGCAACAAGACTATTTGTAACAATCTTTACACTTGATGACCTATGCATGTTCCTTTACGCTATTTATATTATACTATGCAACTTTTGGCATATGTTGTCCACTATTCAAGTTATAAATTATTGCATTGTGTCTAATAGTGCAAAACTTGAGTCCTTTAAATTTTCACTCTATCCCATTAGTCATTTAAAACTATCTAAGTGAATATTACAATTCATTTTTCCTTTGAGCATATATTATTTATTACATGCTATTGTATTTCGTGAAATGGAGTTACTGAGATTATTACTAGAAAGTTATTTTGTAGTTGAATCAATAATATATTTTGTAACCATTGTTCATGACATGTAATTAAAATATAAATAAACAAATTTGAGTTCATTTGAAGCATTAAAGGAAATTTAATCTCAGATCTTGAGTAGAAATAAAACATTCAAAAAAAAAAAATCAATGTGATCTCAATGTTGCTACAAGTTATTAAGACAAGCTTGAAGGAACTAAGAAGTCATGTTATTACTATTCACTTGGCCTATTCAAATGCCATCTTAGTGAATGTAGGATGAAAGTGCCCAGATTAGTTAGATGATTATATTTCTTACAACATATTATAGGAGTTAAAGAGCAGTAACAAAATTATTACCAAAAGTAGTTAACAGAAAGAGCTGAAATAGTAAGTACAATGACAATATAGATTCAAATGATGATACCTTTATTATATTTAGAGCAAATTTCATGTGCCTCTTCGAGGGGGAAACCTATGACAAAGTAGATATTGAGTATAAATGATTTCACAAGACAAACTTTTCCATGATTTATACCCTTATATTACTATTTCTATCTTCTTGAGAACATTTTGGAGGAAGAAATTTCAAAGGTGGAACCTTCTATTAAGTCTTCTTACATTAGACATGTTTGCATTATTATGTAGGCCTTATTTACTAATCAAGGTATTTATTACATAGAAAAAACATATTATTCTATCTACATGAGGGGTTAAGGAGGTTAGGACCCCAACATTCCCTCCCCATTAAAGGCCAACCTTTTCCTCAAGGCTTGAGATGTGGAAACTAGTGCAGAATGGTGGTTGGCTCCCATGTGGCATCCTCGGGTGGTGTATCCTTCCGTTGTAATACAACTTATTAAATTTTGCATTGAAATAAATGATGCTCATGTTGGGCTGAGACTACTTATGACTGTAACCAAATGTAAACTTCTTCATCCAATTTTGGGAGACCAGTTTGAAGCTGACACTTGGTTCTAATCACTTTCTTCAAGCAAGAAACATGAAAAACTAGATGGAGCTTAAAGTGACTAGGAAGGGATAACTTGTAATCCATAGGCCCTATGTGCTTGAGGATTTGAGAAGGGCCATAAAACATTGGACCAATTTTCTGGTAGTGATCTGTTGAAATATTGTGTAATTCCAAAGAATATTCTATTTATTATTGATCTATTATTCATTAGATCAATCCCCTTTTGTGGATTGATCATGTCGGGATTTGTAATTGAACAAATCCCCTTTTGTGGATTGGTCAAACCCTAATTGTAATATGCAAATTAAGAAGTCATCCCCCAAGAAAATTAAAGTGGTTCTAACCACCCAGAAACACAAGTTGGCCCTGCCAGTGAAGAGACACCTCATTTTAGCGCTTGTCGGTTTGTATAAATAAAGGAAGCCATCCACTCATTTGTACACACACTCAACCCACTCATCTAGTGCGAAAGTATTGAAGGAATATGCAATTACCAGTTGTCGTAAGAAGGAAGAGAAAGAGGCACATTGCTTGGGAGAGGCTATTCTCTACTGTTTGGTTTATTGTCTTGGCATTGGATTTTCTGGTTTAGCATCATGGTGGTTTTTCTCTTGTAGAGAGAGAGTTATTCTGGAACTATACTTGGTTATTGAATCTATATTAAAGAAGTTTTGTTGGGTTTTCTTGCCCTTGAGGGTTTCCCATGATAAATTCTTGTGTACTCTTATGATTGTGTTTCTCTCAATGATCCTATATATGCTATGGTTATCTAGTAAATTGAAAGAGACCTAATAATAGCTTAAACTTTAACATGGTATCAGAGCTAATATGAAGAGATCATCTTTCACAGGAAAAAGAAAAACATCATTGTTGTCGTACAAGAAAATTAGGGCTTTTTATTCAAAAGGATTTTCAGCCCAAAGATAATCTAGAAAAGTGYGCCCTAGCTTAAGGAACTCATTGGCACCTTTAGCGCACCTTTCCAGTGGATAGAACTCCTAGAAAGTGAAACCCTAGTTTTTACCAGTACCAAAAGTACTAGAAAACCAGAAGTACCAAGAAACTAGAAGTACCAAAAAACCAGAAGTACCAGAAAACTAGAAGCACCAGTCTAGAAATTTGCTGGTCCATTTTCAAGGGTCAGAAATTGGAATTTTCAGAAACTAGCTACACTAGGCTAATCGCCTCAGCCAAGCGCACCTCCTGGTAAGCTCAAAATTCAATTCTAGGCATTTTCATTTTTTGGTCATTTTCCTAGCTCTAGGTAAAAGATGTCTACAAGTACTAAGCTTGTTGACAAGCTAGAAGGTGTGGAAAACTTACATGCATGGAAGTATAATATCGCACTCATTCTTGAAGAGAATGACCTAGCAAGATTCATTAAGAGAATGAACCAGAACCCGTCGATGTTGCAGCTAAAGCAAAACACCAAAAAGACACAGTTAGGGCCAAGAGAATCATTACAGATTCTATCAAAGATCACTTGATTCCTCAAGTGGCCTCAAAGAAGACTCCAAAAGAAATATTTGATGCCCTAACCTGATTATATGAAGGAAAATGAATCATCAAACACATGTGGCAGAGGAAGAGGAATGTCCTCCCTCAAAGAAAGCTTTAGTAGAAATTGAGGGTTATGTACTTTAAGTTGAAGAAAGCTGATTTGAAGAAAAATAGAAAATGGTGGAGTCTGTGGAGCCTCCCCATAAAAAAACAAAAGATAAGTATTCATGTTATTTTAGTATCTTGTTTACTTTAATACTTTATCATTACAAGTTAGATTTTTGTGAGAATGTTAATTAACCTCACTTTATCTCAGTGTCTATGTAGACTTATGAAGGAAGTATCAAAGAAGAGGATAAAGAAAGAGATAAAATATTTATTTCAGGTATGATCACTCATGAGAGTGACAAAGGTATGTGTTTAGTTATGATAGTAAGGGAAAATTTGGTAATTTCATAGCTAGAGTGAAAAAGAGTTCAAAAGTCTTATTCATGATTAGGGTTTCAGATGTGTACATGGTTGAACAAGTTTTTGCTTAAGAAAATATGTGTACTACTCTAATGGAAATCGTGATATAGTTTTATTTGATTACTGCTAATTGTTACTGACTGATTGAAAAAGTGGCATATCTCAGAAATCATATTGTAAGTAAGTTTGCAGGTCTCAGAAGAAAGAACTTATACCTTGACTTGCAAAAGTTAGACATCATGAGAAAGACTTATGATATGGTGACAGTCAATAAGAAACAACCAATATTCATATAGGAGCAGGAGGCTCCTAAAGATGAAGAACATAAATGTTCAAGATGAAGAGAAAGATGGATACTCAGATATAGTTGATGAGACACAGGTAACTACAGGTTGCTCCGGTACCGTTCGTATAGATTCAGAGGGAGCAGGTTGATCCAGTATGAAGTAAAAAAGAAAGAAATGTTCGAACTCAAGAAGGCACTTAGGATATTGCAGAAGAGAACTTCAAGGATGATGATTATCATATGTTACATAGTTAAATAAGATCGTAGTTTGGTGCAAGAGGGAGCTATGCCTCCGAGTTCAAAATGGAGGATCATGATTTGGTGCAGTTAGGAAAGCAGTGGTCCATGGAACAATTTACTCAGTGGATGAGTAATGATATATTTTGATCAAGATGAAAGTTATACAGTAGATGAATGGTGCCCAATAGATGGGTAGCATGGTATTATACCATGGAAAGATTTTTGACCACAAGAGATTTTTCCAAATCCCATAGCTAGACCTTCGTAGAGAAGGAATGAGAAATCCCACAGGTAGACCTTCATAGAGAAGGAAAAGACAAGAGACCTTCGTAGAGAAGGGGAATGTGAAATTTTCCAAGGTTGGTCTCTGTCCAAGTGTTTAGTTTTGGATACTCTAGGGACATGCTAGAATACCCTCATAGAGAGGGGTGTGACCACCCTCATAGAGAGGAGTGTGGATGTTTATCCAAGGGGAAGTGGGCAGATACTCTCCTCTGGCCAAGGATTGAGTATCCTGGAACATAAACTTTGACCATGTGGAATGGTTAGTTGGCTCTTGAGGTTTGTGTCGTGATCTCGCGTGGATCATGGAAAGGGAGTCTAGTCTTTCCCACGATATCATCTTAGCTTCTCTATTTCATGTGGTATGACTAGGAGTGAAGCTATGGTAAGTAGTCCTCCCCAGTGGATGGGTGAGATAGATGAATACAATAGAAGGGAGAACATAAAAGGAATGGAAAAACTCATAGAATATCTTATGTGTGAAGATAAGGTATCTCCTGTGTGAAGATAAGATATCTTCTGTGTGAAGATAAGAACGATCATTTTCTGCGTGAAGATGAAATAAATAAAGAGTATCTTCTGCATGATGATAAAGAGAACAAAACTTCTTTAATATGGATTCATGGAGAACCAGTCAATGATCGTGATTCCATATGACCAAGTGAATTATATTGATGCCTCCTATTATCCACTTGATGTTGCTACCCAGTTGATGATATTGCCCAATTGATGATGTTATCCAGTTGATGTTGTTATCCAGTTGATTATGATTATCCAGTTGATGATATTTCCAGTTGATGATGACATCCACTGACCTGTCAAAATATAAAGAATGTCCTTGTTGTTAAGAGGGAGTGTTGAAATATTGCGTAACTGCAAAGAATATTCTATTTATTATTGATCTATTATTCATTAGATCAATCCCCTTTTGTGGATTGATCATGCCGGGCTTTGTAATTTACCAAATTCCCTTTTGCGGATTAGTCAAACCCTAATTATAATATGCAAATTAAGAAGTAGGCCCCCGAGAAAATTAAAGTGGTTCTAACCACCCAGAAAGACAAGTTGGCCCTGCCAGTAAAGAGATACCTCCTTTCAGCACTTGCCAGTTTGTATAAATAAAGGAATCCAACCACTCATTTGTACACAAAATCAACTCACTCATCTAGTGCACAAGTATTGAAGGAAGCTGTAGTTACTAGTTGTTGGAAGAAGGAAGAGAGAGAGGTGCATTGCTTGGGAGAGGATATTATCTAGTGTTTGGTTTATTGTCTTGGCATTGGATTTTCTGGTATAGTATCATGGTGGTTTGTCTCTCGTACAAAGAGAGTTATTCTGGAACTGTACTTGGTTATTGAATCTATATTAAAGAATTTTTGCTAGGTTTTCTTCCCCTTGAGGGTTCCCCAGGATAAATTCTTGTGTACTCTTGTGATTGTGTTTCTCTCAGTGATCCTATATATTCTATGGTTATCTAGTAAATTGAAAGAGACCTAATAATAGATTAAACTTTAACATGATCTAATTGGAAGGAAGTTTTCTTATATGGTTGGAGATGGAGAAACACTTGATCCCCTTCAAAAAAATGGTGTTTGGAATGACACTAATGAACTTGTTTCTTCATGCAATGATTTTCCATGACCAAATTATCTTTGAGGGTGCATATAATGTTAGATCGAACAGTAAGGGTTGTGTCCACCTTTTGAACCTTGTAGACATTGGGAAAGTAAGATAATATGGAGGGTGGATTTTGACCATAGACCTCTTCAAAAGGATTCATGTGAGTAGCACCATGGTAATATGTATTTTACCACCATTTAGCTAGTTGTAACCAATGAACCTAATGAGATTGTCATTCAGATGCAAAGAAATGAAAATACGCTTCCAAACACTTGTTGACTACTTCCGTTTGACCATAAGTCTGGGGATGATAGGTAGTGTTGAGATGTAATTGGGTGCCTTGAATCCTAAACAATTCTTGCCATAAATTGTTGGTGAATGTCGGATCATGGTCATAGATAATGGATTGGGGCATTCCATGGAATTCAAAGATATTTTCCATGAAAACTTGAGACATCATGGAAGCTGTAAATGGGTGTTGGAGGGCACATAAATGAGAATATTTGAAAAGGTGATCAACCTAAACCATGATGAATAATTTATTTCTATGTTTGGGTAATCTGACAATGAATTCCATAGAGATATCAATCCATAGAGTACGTGGAATTGGGATAGGTTGTAGGGTGCATGGAGTTTTTATTGTTTCTCCCTTGTTGCATTGGAAAGTATTACATTCGACCACAAAAGTACAAATGTACTGATTCATTCTTTCATATAAAAAAGAATGTTTGATTCATTTATATGTATTCTAAAATCTCAAATGCCCTACTGTCAGTGAAACATGGAGTTCAGAGAGCAAAGTGGATTTAAAGTGGGATTGTTTTCTCAAATACACGGGACCTTTGTAGTGAAGCTCTTCATTTTCCAAGTGTATCTCGAAGATGCATTAGGGTATTTTTTCAATTATTGGATCATGATATAAATTTTGGGATCTTGGAACCGTTCTCAGTGAAATTCCATTAACCAATCAGCTACACTGAAGCAAAGTGAAAAGAGGAACCCTTCATATTCACATTTCCTAGAAAGAGCATCAACAACTACTTTCTATTTTCCCTTCTTGTAAATGATCTCATAATTATAGCTGAACATTTTGGTTAACCACTTCTATTGCTCAGGGGATGGAATCCTTTGTTAAAAAGAATACTTGAGGATACGATGATCAGTTTTAATTTGGAAGTGTTTCCCTAGCAAGTAAGGATGCTAGATATCCACTACATATAAAATAGCCAACATTTCCTTTTCATAGGTGGATTTTCGCAAGTGTCTCTCAGAAAATTGTTTACTAGTGAAGGCCAATGTTTTTCCTTCTTGCATAAGAACTGCCCCAATGTGTTCCCCAAAGGAATCTTATTCCAGAACAAAATTATTTGTGAGGTTGAGAAATGCCAAAACTAGAGTGGTACACATAGCCTATTTCAAAGATTGGAAAGATTGACCAGTGCCCTCATTCCAACTAAAAGAATTCTTCTTAAGGATGCCAGTGAATGGAGCTACATTTTTTCCATAATTTTGGACAAAATTTCTATAATATCCATTCAAACCAAGGAATCCTCACAAAGTTTTAAGATTTATGGTGGGGCCAACCCTTTATAGCTTCAATTTTCTAAGGATCCACTTGGACACCATATTGTACCAACAATATGGTCCATGCATTCAACTTTAGAGGAACCAAAGATGCATTTAGATTGTTTGAGAAAGAGTTGATGATGAGAAAGTAAGTGTAATACTTGATTCACATGGGGATTATGGGCTTGCCAAGTTTTACTATAAATGAGAAAATCATCAAAGAAGACTATTACAAAATGATGGAGGAAGGGATGGAAGACATGATTCATGAGTCTTTGGAAAGTGGAGGGTGCATTACACAGGCCAAAGGGCATGACCAAGTAATCATGATGGAATTAATGAGTATGAAAGAAATTCTTGGTAATTTGTCCCTCCTTCATATGTATTTGGTGGTATCTAGAACGTAGATAAAGTTTGGTAAAGAATTGAGCACCACTCAGTTCATCCAAAAGGTCATCAATGACGAGAATGAGAATTTTGTATTTCATGGTAATTTTGTTGAGGGATAAAAAAATTAGGACACATGTGTCAAGTACCTTCATTCTTGAGTATGATGACCACTAGAGAGAAAAAGGTCTTTTACTAGGGCGGATGAGACCCACAACTAACAATTCTTTAAAAATTTTCTCAATTTCATTTTTCTGAGCAAATGGGTGACAATGAGGGTGAACATTGGGTGGAAGACTACTAGGGATAAGTGGAATGGAATGATAATGGGGACCATGGGAGGGTGGGAGTCCTTGGGGGTTGTTAAAAATGGATTGATATTTGGATAGAATATTTTGCATGTCAGGATGAAAAGTAGGGATGGAGGTCTCAACTACTTGAATGACATGGATTTGGGAAATAATTCCAGTATGACCCTTTTGAGAAGTTTTTCCATTCATTGCGAACTAACAATATCAAGGGAACCAAACCTGATGCATTGGAACTTGTATCGATGTCCATTCTGTTCGAAGCTCATGTATAATTTCTTGAAGTCCATGGTAATGGGGCCTAGCATGCATAAGTATTCAACACCCAAAACAATGTCCCAACCGCCCATGTCAATAGGAAACACGTTGGATTTTAGATTGTAATCACCAATTTGTAAGCACACATTTTCACAACGCCCCCCACATTTCATGGAACCACCATTAGAAATCATTATTTGAAAGTTATTGACTGCATCTATATAACAAAGGGTCTCTTTAGAAATCCGACGATGAATAAAATTAGGTGTGCCACCATTGTCAAATGATAATGACTTTCCGATGCTTGACATAGTCAATTAACTTAAGGGTTTAGGGAGGGAATAATCTAATGAGAGAGTGCAAATATATGAGAGGATCTACCACAGGTGGATCGGATGGCAGGATAGTATCTTCGACGTGGGGAAATGCTTTGAGAGGGGAAACAACACCTTCATCTTCATAAATTTCCTCAAAAATGGCCATAAAAAGCATTTTCGCCTTACCTTTATGCCCTGAAAAATATTTTTCATCATAGTTGTAGAAAATAACCTTAAGTTTTCATTCAACCATTTCCATTTAGGTTAATTTATGGACCTTAAGAGGAGGGGAAGGAGGACCAGAATTGGTGGGAAACACAGAATAAAGGATGGATTTTTTATTTGAGAAGTAACTACATGCAATGATTCATTGTCTCTGTGAGTGTATTCATAATAGGTGTGGGGTAATAAATTAGGACATGAGCTCGAATGTTCTCCTTCAGGCCACTAATGAAACAATCATGGAAGAAGGTGTTTGAAATTCCTTTAGTTCAGAAAGCCAACTTGTCAAAAGTAGGATGTAGTCTTCAAATAAACTAGACTGGTTCAACTTGGTAAAATGGCCCAAGTGATGAGTGTCTGTGTCAAAGTATTCATTAATGTTTGAAACAATTGGGTCGAGGAAATATACCCTCGGTGTGAATTTGTATGCAATTTCCACCATTTCCAACATTCTAGATCAAATAAAGGACGCCCACATGAATATTGATCAAGCCATTTGTGATGCCATGAAATGAGAAATAATGTTCCATTTGAGTGACCCATGCTATGGGGTTTGAGCAATCAAATTTATTCACCTTAAATTTAGGAAGATGTAGGTCATGAGTAAGAGGTTTAAAATGAAAGGACATGGAATGGTAGGAATCTAATCTCTCTCGGTGTGAAGGTTGTTCAAAGGAGATAGGACCCTTGGGTTGATGCAACCATGCATAAATGGAGTTCATCTTGTCATAGAGGTAATGTATTTTAGTGAGTTGTTCGTCTATTATATCGAGTTGGGAATATATGGTAGCAATTTATGAAGTATCGTTCGATTGCATTGTCAAGGTTGGTCACAAAATTTTCCAAGGCATTGATGTGATTTTCAAGGTCTTGGTTTCAGGTGTTTTTCATATGGGATATAAGAGGGAAAGAATAGGGTTGGTAGGTTTGTGTGAAAAGAATTATGAGAGAGTGGTATCACGATCAAAATGAAAAGAGGGATCTAGTGAGAGGGATCTGAAATAAGGGTGTCAAAGAAGGGTGGGTGGGTCCACAAAAAAAAAGAGGATTATGAGAGAGGGGTCCCACTAATATCAATGTAAAGAGAGGAATAGAGTGGGATAGGTGCCAAATAAGGGTTCCAAAAAGGGTGGGTGGGTCCACAAAAAAAATTCTTTTGATAGAGGGGTACCACTACAATCAATGTAGAGAGATGAATCTAGTCGAATATGTGACAAATAAGGGTACGAGTGGGACCACTTTACTCTTTTAATCCCACGGAGTTATACTCTAGTCTAAGTAATACTACAGTGAAATAATTTCCAAATTAGTAATAGTGAAAATTATGTGGGAATTTCCCATCTTGGATGCAAGAAGTAGGGTTTCCCACATTGGATGTGCAAATTTTAAACACTTTTTCTATTATGTTTTTTTCGGTAGAAAAAATTAGGGTATTGAAGGTTCTTAAGGACAAGTGATTTCCCTATGCTATATCTCTTTGAAATACTTTTGGGGTCCAACAGTAATACTCGACCCAATATTTCAGGGCTCTAACTAGGGAGGATCAACTTTACCCTTAGTCACATTTCCCTATTACCTAGGTATGTGAGAGTAGTCTTCTCAAGTGATATTATCGGTTCTGCTATAGAAGTCAGGTGGTCGAATGGAGAAGTTACATATAATTTTAGAATATCTAAAGGAATCCAGATATACTTGAGGGTACGAGGGAGTGAAATTTCATGTTCAAGTATTGTCTGATACGGTAGTACTCGAAGGGGTACCAACAAAGGTTACAATGTTTTTGAACAAGGTGAAACCATGTGTATTTCATGCACATATTCTGCCACAACCGTATTTTTATCCATTGAACGAAAGATCATTGTGGTTCTTTATAGACACTAGAACACGTCTCTAGCTTAATTTTGTTTTTCTAAAGAACTACAGAGGAAAGAGATCTGATACAACTTGTAAGGTACCAGAAGGAAATATGAAGAGAAGTAGTATAATTATTACCAAAAATAGTTTAAAAAAAGATTAAACATTAAATACAATGACAATGTAAAGTATGATATTTTTATTATCTTGAGAGAAAAGTTCACGTGCCTCTTTGAGGGGGAAACCTCCAACAGAGCATAACTCGAGTACAAATGATTTCACAAGACAATATTTTCCATGCTTTCTACCCCTATATATACTATTTCTATCTTCTTCAGGACATTTTAGAGGAAGAAATTTCTAGAGGCGAAACCTTCTAGTAAGTCTTCTTACATTAAACATGCTCACATTATTGCACATGACTTATTTACTAATGACAAACTTTATTACATAGTTATATCTACTTGAGGGGTTACGTAGGTTAGGACCCTAACAAAAAGATTGGAAGCCAAGCAACCCTAGATATTTGTTTTATATTGGGAAAAATATTAGTATAGGCTTTTTCTAGACAATACACACTAAATCTACGCTTTGATAGAAAAATAGCATGGGAGCAGGGATGATTTTAAGGATGGAAATTTGTTTTAAAATGTAGAAACCTTGGTGAATCTTAGTAATCCTTCATATGCGAACTATACATGTTTGGTGATATTTTTGTAAAAATATTCAAATTTCTAAGGATTTTATATAGTTTGTATAAAATTTTGGCAATTTTTAAGGTAAAAAAAAATTATCCTATAGAATTTGGGCAAATCATTTTTATAATGGTGAATAGTTTTTTGGGAAAAACCATGGAAAATTAGCCCATGAATGAAATTTAGCCCCTAAAATCATCCCTGCATGGGAGATTTCTTGTAACAAGTTAGATTTGTTACTTGGATTAGGACAAACAAATTAAATACTCCCATTTTACCATGTTATGGATTGCTTGTAACAAGTCATCTCTTCATTGTAGAATATGAAGTCCTAATGAACTACAATTCTCACATTTTGTCATGCTATGTGATTTCTTGTGATAGGTCGTATGTGTATTTTCAACTAGGGATAAATTGATTCCCCACATTTTTTAATTAGACATTAGTGTTGATTGTCAAATATAATGTTAGTTGCAACCATGCAACAAGGATAAGACTCTCTCGAAAAAGACTCTCTATCATTTTTAACTAAGTTTGCACCTAGCGACCTAGTATTGTTCCTTTAAGAGTGAGTATAGATAGATCATTTCAAATAATTCAAATCTATCACTATCTTAGGTTATTTCTATTAGATGGTGCAATTTTTGGCATAATACATCCATAGTTTGAAACCTAAAATGTTGCATTTTATCTAACATTGAAAAACTTGAATTCTTGAAATGTTCACTGTATGCCCTTAGTCAATTATAACCATCTTAATAAATATCACAATTTTTGTTTTCATTTGAACATACAATATATGTTCTATACTATTATATTTTTCTAAAATGGAATGATCGAGGTCACTATTAGAAATTTAGGGGATTTGTTGTCATTGAATCGCTAATATATCTTGTAACCATAGTTCATGACATGTAACTAAAACACAAATAAACAAATTTGAGTTCAATTTAAGAATTAAAGGCATTATAATATTAGATTTTGAGAAAAAATAAAACATGGAAAATAATAAATCACTACCACTTACCTAATTTTTTTTATTAAGCCTACATAAAACCACCAAAAATTGCATTCATGTTGTTAATATCTATGGAAAACAATTTAAAATCGTTCATGTGATATTTCTAGTAAACAAACCTCCACTAACGGAACAAAGTCATGTACATGCACAAATTATCTCACAAAATGCCCAATAGTGTGAAAAAAGAAAGAGAACTAGGGTATTTTTAGTGGAAATTTGTCACCAATTGGATATTTTTTGGGCTTTAAAAATAAAAATAAAAATAAAAATAATTCTGATTGGTCATTTTCTATTTAAAAATTCACCTATTTTTTTTACATAAAATATGCTTATATTGATAATATTTGCCAATTTTTACAAGATTTAATAGTGAATTGTATGTTTTTTATTGAATAATTGTCTACATATCTAAATCTATGATTTTTTCAAATCAAAATAGTCACTTAGAATACTATAATGAGGTACAATATTTGAATCCTTAAAAATACCTAGAAAGTACCCATCTCAAATTTCCATGGTCTAAACCTACCTTAGACTTTCCCCTTTGACAATGCCAGTAAAAAAATATCAACTAACTAACTAGAATACATTAACAACTCATAGAGAACCCACTTCAAATTTTCATCCAAATTCTCTAAATCCACTTGAATGGTCAAGTTTCAACAACAATGAAAAACACCATTTGCAACCAACCCTACTCAGAACAATACCTATAACTCGAGAACTATCAAATCTTAAAGAAAAATGTTCAAATAGTAATAAAATTCACTAACATGATCATACCTCTTGCACCTTATAGATCATGACATTAGAGACAAACATACATTAAATGAAATTTCCAAGAACCCACTTTACATTTGCACCCAAATTCTTTGAGCCCACTCTAGAGGTTAAGTTCCGATAATAATCACAAACCCTACTCATAACAATACCTAAATGTTGTAAACTATGTAATCTTGACATGCATATATTTCAAAAGAAAAGAAGCACGTGAATACCATTGCACCTTGTAGATAATGGCATTAGTAACAAACATACATTAAATGAAATTTCCAAAAACCCACTTTACATCTGCACCCAAATTCTTTGAGCACACTCTAAAAGTTAAGTTCCAATACCAATCACAAAACCCATTTACACCCAACCTTAGTCAGAACAATATATCTCATAGACTATCTAATTTTGATATGCATAGATTTCAAAAAGAGAGTCCGGCATGTGCGGACCATTAAAATGCTAAAAGATCTCTCAAGCAGTGAAAAAACATACATATCGTTTGATTTTATTTGAACCTAATCCATAAACATATTCTAATACCTTTTTCAATTCATAAACATATTCCAATACCTTTTGCAATTCAATTCTCACTTCCCTCGAACCCTCACTATTGTCATAAGAATAAAAATAAGGTTATGAAATAAGGAAAAAGGTTTTGTGGGAACAAGAAACAATACAAGAGAAATGTTCGAGCTGCAATAAAAGAAAACGAGATGATCATCCTTGTGTTCTTTACTGCAAGTTTAAGTTACTAGGTTGCAATGATGACATTACTGAAAAGTGTCAAATAAAACGAAGTTGAAGTTGGAGCAATTGTAAAACTCTAAAGTGTAAGGTTTAAAATACGCTTGTATATCAACAAGTTTCAAAACAACACATTCAAACCCTCACCACTTTCATAAGAATAGAAATAAGGTTTCGAAACCAGAGGTATGGAAAAGGAAAAGGTTTTTCAACCATATGAAACAAGACAAGAGAAACATCTGAACTGCAATGAAACCCATGAACCTAGATGTACCTCTAGCACCGCCAATGGCATTAACACTTCCAGTGAGCAGAGTCTAGACCATTAATGTCTTCACAAGAATTAACACCTTTAATTAGCCCCCCTATATATCACATCGTCGATGATGAACCTGCATTGGATGCAACCCTGCGCTGCCATCCCATTAACCTAGTTCCAGTTGAAAACCATAGAAAAACAATGGAGAACCTAAACTTTAGGTGTAGTATGAGATTGAATAATAGGAAGAACCTCTCGCTCTATGTAGACAATAAATATATATAAAAAATACTTGTTATGGAAAATATAGTTTAGATAGTTTATTTTAAGTAAGTTTTATGCATCTAGTTTTGGTCCATTTAATGTTTCTTTGTACTAGTTACAATAATAGGCGTAAATATATCTTATATTAGTTTTGGTCTATTTAAAGTTTTTTTTTACTAGTTACAGTGATAGGCTTAAATAAATCTTATATTGTTGGGGTGGAGGTAAATGAGTAGAACTCCTAGATTAAAGGGAATATATGAAACATGTACAATTAGAATGATTTAGATGGTTTTCGTAAAAAAATCAATGAAAAAAAATAAAAAACTGTGATGGCACAAGGTTCCATTGCTTGGGAGATATTTAAGGCGCGTGGTGCATGGAAATTAGATTGGATGGTGCACTAATTGTAAATGTTAAAAAGTTTTTCAAGAAAACAAAAGTGGTGAGTAATTATGGCAACTGTAGATTCTACTAAGAGTAATGTTATTTCCCAGGGGTTTTGTTGCCTCAACAATGTACTTTGAAAATCCACCATGAAGGTTTTCTAATTTTTTTTTTTTTATGGTGAGACAAAAATATTTATGTCCTCAATTTCTAATTTCCAATGAAGCAAATAATCCATTATTATTTGTATTTTATATTTTTTTTTTATATGTATGAATTTCTTTTTTATAAATTCAAGAGGAGGCTACCACCATTTTGGTATTTTACTAAATCAACAATTCGAAAGTAAACTATTTAATAGACAATGAGAATTGTTTACCCTATTAAGTTGGAAAGAAACCAAGCCTGAAGACACTATTGAACCAAATATCCTAGAATTCCATAGAGTTTCAAGTATAGATTGACTGAGGGTGGAGAGAAGATATTGAAAAAACCCATTTGTTCTCGTTGAGATAGATATTCATAGGGTTAAAGGATTTGAAATTTTCCACATAAGGATAACTTCAATCATGGTAGTAATGCTCAATCTCAGTGACTTCCTCTTTCAATGAATGTATTAATGCGTCCTTGATATTCACGAATTGTTTTTTATAGGTTTAAGAGAAGGCCACCACAATTCTATCATTTTGGCATTTCACTAACAGTTTTGGCATGTCAAGCCTTTTAGCATACGTTACAAGAGACCCAATGCAAATTAGAATAGATAACGAGAGACCCAATGTAAATTAGTAGTTGAGCTTCAAAATAGTTTTTATGTGGGCATATATTCGGTGAAATACTTTAGGAAATTTGTCACAAATACATAATGATTAGAACTTAGGACTGAATTACATTTATCTTTGTGTTTTTGGAATATTAATGAAAGATGTCTTAGAAATGATGGTTGAGTTTGCAAGAATGGTTAATAATGATTTATAGGATGTCTTAGAAATGATGGGTTGAGTTTGCAAGAATGGTTAATAATGGTTTATAGGGATCATTTGTATGGTTGCATATTTTAGATATTTTTGTAGGTCATGTTTGAGAGAAGTACCATGAAACATGGCACAATACCATGAGATAATAGAATATACTATTTATTAGTCTACCATGGGATAATAGAATATACTATTTATTAGTCCCTGTATAAGGCAATGACTATAGTATTTGATTCATCATTGACCATCTATTAGTTTTTCCTTGACTAAAAATATTTTTCTTTATGTCTAGTGTTGTATATATGCTTAACAAAATTATTATTATTATTAAATATTTAAATTACTTTTATCACACATGTGATTGGCTTAACCAATTTGATGTCTTATTGCGGAGCTCTAACCGAATGCATTTTTTCAATCTTAGGTTATACCTAAGATTTGAATTTTAATTACCAAACACACATAATGCAACTTTTTTTCAAACATAGATAATCAAAGTTTGGATTTTTAATCTTAGATAACTATTAAATTCATGTAAGAGGAATAACTACATATGAAGTGCAATTATTTTTTCATAATATATTTTTTAATGATCTTGTAACCTATTCTTTTTAATGATCTTGTAATGAAATTTGTAATAGAATTTAAAGGTATCACCATTCCACTACACAATCTTTGTTATATGTGATCCTTAAACGTCTTTTTTCCATCTTCATGTTTCTCATGTCTCTGTAAAACTATCTCTATAAATCTTTATAACTCCCATAGATGGTTGTGCATACTACTTCCTAGTAGACCATCCATGAACAAAGTTTTATCCATGAATGAAGTTACATAATTTCCTTATCCCTCTCCCACTGGTTGTTATACAACTAATTTAATCTCGAGTACCATGAAGTAGGTGGAGTTGGATGCACCCATAGGAATGTAAATTGGAGTTGGATGCATGCATAATGAATGCCAATTTAGAGCTTAACCGCTCCAATGATGTATACATGTATACCATGTTAAGTGGATGACTCAACTTTTTTAGATGAGTAGAGTTTTGACCATTTTTAAAGCACTAATTACACTGCAACTATTTTGATTGCAAATTCATGCTCATGGTAATTATATGTTTTGATGGAAAATTCTTCAACATGGTAACCATATACATTTAAGGTTTGGTTTCAACTATTTGTAAATTCAATTACCATTGTGATTATCATTTCAATAATCCATGCTTTTTCTCTTGTTCCTTCAGTATATCTCAATTCATCAAAATTGATTTTAGAAAATATCTAGTAAATGCACATAACTTTAGTTTGAAATTAGTGATTATGTTACAACTTTACATACATACATACATACATACATACATACATACATACATATATATATATATATATATATATATATATATATATATATATATATATA
>SNQJ01S0017576.1:4361-29171 GCA_010110895.2 Picea sitchensis | reverse complement strand
ATATATATATATATATATATATATATATATATATATATATAAGATTTTTTTTGATTTTTTAACTCTTTGACACTACCATATGAATACACACACACCCACCCACCCACACACACACACACACACACACACACATATATATATATATAAGATTTTTGTTGATTTTTTAACTCTTTGACACGACCATATGAATAGAAATCAAACAATTATTTCCTCATATTCTAAAATAAGATGGTATTGTTGATTTTTTAACTCTCTGACACGACCATATGAATAGAAATCAAACAATTATTTCCTCATATTCTAAAATAAGATGGTATTTACACAAAATAGACTAAATTACAATGAATATTAATATTATAGAATACAACTAAAATTAAATGAGTATTGTATAAAACCAAAATAATGGCACATGAGTCATATACCATCCTATTTTATAATATAAGGATATAATTGTATGGTAGTTATTCATATGGTTATGAATAAAGTTACATTGTCAAATTTATAGAATCATTATCTAATCATGTAAAGAGTTAAAAAAATTAAAAACAATCCGATAAGTGGATGATTACTTGAGCTTATATTTATATTTAAGCACATAAGCTCTTCAGTGTATAAGTAATATGTTAACCTTTGTAACTATTAAGTTTATTAATTATGTGTAATGATATTCTCTTAGGTGGCATAAGAAAAAGTTGCATGCTTATGAATTTTTAACTTGTTGGCACTTAAAATTCATTAATTTTATATTTCTCTTACATAATTATTATATTTTTCATAAATAATTGAAGGCACAAAATTTAAATTTCAACATTTTTTTATTTAACACATCTCTTTTCAGTTTTATTGACTATTTATTTTATAGAATATATAATAAATGGGTGAATATTTATTCAAGAGAAATTTGTCTCTTTATATTATAACAAAATGATACCATCATTTGTTGGTTTTAGTATAATTTTTACTACTATTATGAATATATTTTAAGTAATTTTGATAAGTAATGCTACATCACTTCATTTGTAATACTAGTTTTAAGAAAATAATACATTAAAGTGATATAGAATGTCAATTAGGTTTAGCTTAGGTAGTTGGGAAGAATGATTGTTATCCTCTACACCTAAGTTCAATTTCAACAATTAACATGTTGATGTCATGATGAATATTTTTATAGCTTTGAACTCCCCTTATACTAATAACCTTAATTATCATATTAAATTAAGCTTTGATACTATGTTAGATTCTTTATCAATTGAAGTTATTGTTCAATTGATTTACTTACCTCTTAAATGTCATGTTGGATTTACTTCCCTCTTAACGTTTATGTGCCAATAGCAATTTAATGTGTCTTTTTATTCTTAAATAATTATTAGAGAATACATATACTCTTTTTTTTTAATTTTTTTTTACATATACTCGAGGGCTTTTGGGCTATTCGCCAAAATGGTTACGATTGGCTTGTCGATGGTTGGCTTGGGTCACAAACTCAGGTGAGGATACCTAAAAACTCCTCTGTGCTTGCTGGCACAGGAGCTTGCAAGGACTATTCGTGAAAAAAATGGAGACTCGACTTCGATGCAAAATCTGAGCGCCTGGAAGTCATACCAGTTTGGGTTCAGTTACTGGTATTTCCACTCATATTCTGGTCAAAAGATGTATTCACAAAAATAGGTAATATTTTAGGGTTATATTACGACGCAGATTTCTCTTTTCGTACCGCTAGCAACACGAGAATGGATAGGCTCTTGGTTGGTCTCAGCGTTTCAAAAGGATTGATCGATGCTATTTCGATCAAATGTGGAGAGAGGATGTACCGATAAGAAATAGATTACGAAGGTATTCCCTTCCGCTATGGGAGATGTCATATGTATGGTAATTTGAGTATGGATTGTGTACATGGTTCTAAATGCTAGAGGTGGGTTCGTAAGAAACGACATGAAGCAAAGGAAATGAGTGTTCAACATAAGGAATCCCATGTCAAATCTCAACCTGAGAATGCCCAGCCCACAATCTCGCCCCTAGTTTCCGCCACGCACTCTGCCCCAAAGGCCTGGGATGAATTCAATACTACAAGTGTGGGAAATATCCCGAGTAAGCCACTCTCCTCTGATTCTTGTTTTGAATATTAATTTTGTTTTGGGTCCATGGAAAATCTGCCCTTATTTCTGGAGGAAACGAATGATTCTTGTTTTGAATCTTAATTTTGTTTTGGGTCCATGGAAAATCTTCCCTCAATTCTGGAGGAAACGAATGCACTGGACTTCCTCTCCCAACTATCCAGGCTAAACGGCCCTCAACCTGTTGCCCTAATTCCTCAATATGAATTACACCAGCACATAGGGGGCTCTGTCCCGTCCCTTCCCTACCCTACCCTACCCTACCCTCTCTTCCTCCCCTCCCGTCCCGTCCCTACCCTACCCGACTCTCCCTCAAAACTTTCTGCTCGCTTGCCCCCCTCCACCTCATCCTTCTCACCTACCATCCCATAACCCCTCACTCAATCCTCCATCTCCATCTCCTCCTATTCAATTAAGTCACATCCCCATGCCAAGCCAAGAATATAATTTACGTTCCAAATACAAAGGGGCTTCCATCTCCATCTCCTCCTATTCAATTAAGTCACATCCCCAAGCCAAGCCAAAAATATAATTTATGTTCCAAATACAAAGGGGCTTTCTTCTTTAGCTCATGGAATGGAGGGTGGTTTAGGAGAATTTAAGGAATTGGAAAGGAACCTACCTCAAAGGGGGTGTAAATCATTTATCTCCCAAGCTTAGCGACAAGCAAACTCTAAAGTGCGAATTGGTAAACAACATTCTATATGGGGCTGTTAGAGCGCATGCTCGAGAAAAGAGGCTCTATGATCCCCTTCTCACTAAATTGTTGAGGGTTAGCTAACTCCTCTTCGAAGTGGGCCCTCAAAAGGATAGTAGAGGTCCATAAACCCTCTATCATCTTCTTGTACGAAACTATGATGATAAGGGATTGTGAAATCAGCTCTCTATCCCATTTACTCCTAGGATGGGATTTTGTTGCTATGAATACCTAAGGCTAATTAAGTCGCCTTCTCACTAGTTGGAGAAATCAATCCCCACAACATCAAAATTCCTGATTTTGTAGAGGTGGATTGGGTACTCTGTTTTGGTTTATGGAACTAGATCTAATTTGTATGAGTGTCAACATTTATGGCCCTTACACAGATTAAAAGGTTTCTAGGAATCCCTTCTTCAAAACCCTCTTTTGAAATATGGTATAGTGATAATGGGAGGGGACTTGAATTTCACCCTCGATGCCAATGAGGTATGGGTAATTGTTGCACACTTAGACTCACTTGCAATTTTTTCCCTTTCTCAATTGAAAGAGGCAAGTTTTTTGGATATCCAACCTACAAAACTAACGCCCACTTGGCGCAATATTTGAGCATGAGAGGCAAGGATAGCTAAGCAGTTGTATGGATTCCTAGTTTTAGAGGTTCTAATGGAAGTCACGCTCAGGGTCAAGTAATGGCTCTCTAGAAGAGGAGACTCTAATCACAATCCCATCCTTTTGGAACTTGCTCCCTTTATGGACAGGCTTCCCATCCTTTTTAAACTTAATTTTTTTTGGATGGAGGAGCCTTCTTTTATCTCTACAATCAAAGGTTTCTGGAATATTTTTGATGCTTTACTTCCATATTATCCAACCTTGCAATTCCATGAAAACCTTAAGAGAGATACAACAACTATAATTGCCTGGTCTAAATGGAAACGAGACCGAGATAATCAAGGCTTGAAGAAGATGGAAGAAAATATTCAACCTCTCCTCAAGGAGGATAGCCAAACCTATTTTTTTGATCAATAAAGAGATCTCATGAAATCCCTCGAGGAATCCAAGAAAAAAAAATTGCTATCAAAAGAGAAAGAATGGAGAATAAAGAGTAGATCCACGTGGCTACAAGATGGAGATGAAAATACAAAAAATTCTATAAGTTTTCTAACCACCGCAAATACATAAACTCAATATGGGATATCAATAGGGTAAATGGATCTAATGCAACATATTTTGTGAAGATAACAAAGGAAGGGGTGCTCCATTTCATAAATTTGTATAAGGTAGAATCCAATGCCATTATTAAAGCTATCCTTCAAGTGGCCTCTCCCTTCCCAAGTTTTATAGACCAATAAGGAAATGAACAACTAATTGCTGAAGTGTCCAAGGAATAACTTCAAAGGATTCTCCACTCCTTTAGGAAGAACAAGAGTCCTAGATCGAACAAGTTTCTAGTTGAATTATTTATTACCTGCTTTGATTTTTTTTGTGATGATCGACTCGGGGTGGTAGAGTACACTCAATCCTTAGGAATAATACTTGCATCTTTCAACATTACGTTCATCACACTCATCCCCCCAAAAAACAATCCCACCTCCTTTAATCATGACAATTTCATGAGGCCACTGGCCTTACTCAAGAAATTGTGCACTCCATACATACGAGTAACAAAAAGGATATCACACTAAAGGTTGATCTCTCAATATCCTTTGACAACGTGAGATTGCTATATCTCAGACTATTTATCATACACTTGGGTTTCTACAACTCCTTTGTCAATTGGGTTTTGAATTGCATCAACACCCCTTCTTTTTCCATTTTAATCAATGGATCTGCTTCAACCTTCTTTAATGATGAGCTTGATTTACAACAAGGATGCCATATGTCACGACTTCTTTTCCTGTTCGTGGCTAAAGGCCTAAGTAGACTTCTGCAAAAAGCCTTAGCAAAAGGTAAATTTAAAGGTATTTCCATAAGTCTCGGTTGCATTACTTCACACATGATATTTTTTGTGAAGAAAATACCATATATGTTGACCACCTAGAAGCACTAATTTCTATCTTTTGCAAGGCCACAAAAATATGTATCAACAAGGAAAAATCCTCCTTGTTTACCTGGGGGTTGACTGATCGGGAGAACTTTGAGATTTCCCAAAAAATCTTACTCTATGTAGAGGTATTGGGCACATGTTTAAAATATTCGGGTTTCACACTCAAATACAATAGTTATAGGAAAATAAATAGCTTTGGCTACTAGAAAAACTTGAAAAAAAATCCATTTATGGTGTAACAAATGGCTCTCAAGATCAGGGTGTTTAGGACTGGTGAAAGTAGTCCTTGAAGCCATCCCTTTTTATTGGGATTCTCTAGCCTAGATTCCAAAAGGAATTCTGAATAAGATTAGAGAAATTTATTTTCGCTTCTTTTGGGTTAGAAGGGAGGACAAAAAGACAATGGTTCTTTCCTTGTGGTAGAAGATAGAAATTCCTAAATCTTTAGGAGGTTGGGTGTTGGTTATGGAGCCTGATTTTCTTCTTGATTCAGAGGTCTTGTTTCAGTCGTGTTTGGATCCCAGTTTATAACGGGGGGTGTGGGGGGTTTCCCCTCCACATTTTTTGCCAAGGGGTCTAGGGGGCGGTGACAAAAATTTATAGAGCCCCCCTGGCGGGGGATCTGGGGAAGCGCCCCTAAAGAATTTTTTTTGGGAAACTTTCCTTGTAAAATATTGTAATTCCATTGTCAATATGAACCGTTTGTCATTAGGTTGCAAGTTTGGCAATAGAGGTTATGTTAGGATTTTTTTCCTAGAAGGAAACCCTCTCTTATGTATGAGGGAATTGTATTGCATCTGGGTATGAGAGTGAATATTGTATTCTGAGAGAGGAGACTATGAGAAAAGAAGAGGAAGTTACAGTGGGTGTGTTGTAGGTTGTATACCATCATTTGTTGGATAGTACTAAAGGAAGGACTGGAAATTTCTCTAGTGGACATAGCCCATATTGGGTGAACCACTTATATCTATGTCTCTATTGTATTGTGTACTTTCTATGTTTTATTTTTGTATTTGTTTTATATTATTTCTCTGTCATCCTCTTTTTTCTAATAGTTGAGGACTCAAAAATATTTTATTTCTCTCCAAGGCTTTGGCTATTAAAAACACACAGATACTCGTACAAGGAAACAATCTATGGGATTGAACTATACAATAAAAATACTTTCCGCATGACTCCATCATAGATTTGGATTAGAAAACCAGAGAAGCAGGTGTATCATAATTCCATTATTTGGAAATAAATTTTAAAATATTTTTCTCTAATAGGAAAATGGCTTGTGTGTCACATTAGGAATGTCTCTTAGGTCCTCATTGGAAATGACCCCTGAATAGAATGTCGAAACAATCATATTCTCCCCAACCAACTCATTAGAACACTCAATAGGGATGGGTTCTTTTACCTCAATCAAATAATGCGCAGGGATTATGTAAACCATTAGATGCAGTGGTTATCTTGGGAAGATCTTGGTATTGAATAAGAGCAATCTACTCTATGGAATAGCTACACTAGAGCACTCCAAAATTCTTTTGTACTCCCTATTGAGAAAGAGGACCAACTCATTTGATCCCTAAAGCCTTTAGGTGGATACATTAAGAGTTGGATATGCAAAATTAGCACAAGAAGGATGACAAGCTCTTGGTCCTTGGTGGGGGAATTTTTTATGGAAACTCAAATGTCCCCCAAACTCAAAACTCTTCATGTGGCTCCTCTTGCACAATAAAGAACTTACATTGTAATGTACATATGGGGTAATATGGGGTACCTAGGGAGGTACCTAAATGGATAATGAATGTAATGTGGCCATAATATTGGAATATGCCCACTATGTAACTAAAAGGAAATAATATGTCCACTATGTAATTAATATGAAAAAATATAATAATAAGGGGTAGTTGGCATAACACCTCTAAGAATACTCATGAGAAAATATGAATACACATGAGTTTCATTGTATTAGATATGTTTTTTATTGTATTGTCTTCTACCAAACATGGCTTGTGGAGTGATTCCTTCCATAAAGGGTATTTGACGGTGTTACCCTACCTTAAGGGTCACTCTTTCTATATTTGGTTTTGTTCATGATGAATGTTTGGATATCTTTGGTTCTAAGGGTTTATCTTTGAATTTTTATGGTGAATTCTCTCTTTTATCTTCCAAGGTTTATTACATACATGGGAAAAATTGCAAAAGAGTATTTTTCATGGTCTAGGAAGATGTCACCTTTGCATAAAAGACTTAGAAACAAAACACCACCTCTTCATGGATTGCACTTACACTCAAGAAGTATGGACTGAAATATACAAATCTATAGGTCACTCCTGCAATTGGAATGGTACCTCTACTGAAGAATCTCTTAAGAATTGGATCTCTCAAGAACACTCACTTAGGCTGAAGGCCCTCTCCCTGACAGTCACTTGGAGAATCTAGATAGAAATAAATCATTTCATTTTTATGACTCCTTCACCTTAGCTCATATATGTTCCACTCAAATCCTTCTTACTCTCACAAGTTTCCCACATAAAAAAATACTATTGCCTAGATCTAAACAGGGGCTACAAATTCAAATGGATGTCTCATGGGTTTTTTTTATAGGGATTCCAAACGAGACCCATGATCCAGGTGGATATTGGTGGCCACCTGCCTATTCAAATTTGACCCACACCATTGTTTCTTTCAGTTTTTCATTTTCCTTAATTGTAGCACAATTTACTATTTTTGGTAGTTTTTCGAGTCTTGAACTTTCGGAGCTGTTTTGAGGCCCTAAACGATGTTTTTTGGGAATCAAACATCTAGAGAATATGAGGCCATTTCGAACTTGATATTCGTTTTATGCAGTTTATTCCTCGGATAGATATTTCTAACGATGTATCGTGTGCATCAAACGAAGATAATATGCCAAAGTTACGACCCTGGGAAATTGATGTACCAATTTACCCCGACGGGGCCCATCTTCTGGCGTTTCATCTCCTAGGGTTAGGTTTTTGGATGTTTAGGGTTTCCATTGTTTCTCAATAATGTATAGGCCTTCGAGCCTCATTGTAACACATAGTTCAGAGGCTTGTATCCACCACATCTCTTCTCAGAGATAAGCTACCAACACCCTAGCTAGTTTATTTCCATTTTGTCTGTAAGCAAATTTCAGTTGTTTGATATTAATGAAATGAAGTGTTATTTCTGTTGCATCTTTGTATTCATGGTTATTTGTGTATTCTATTGTGTTCCTGCATAAATTCAGATCAACCCATCCAAGGGAGGAGCAGGTGGAATTATAAACTTTTCTAGCATCGACTCTATATCTTTCTCTAGTAGCCTGGGGCCAGTCTCGAACAATTTCAGTGAACTCATGTGATATGAACCCAAATGGGGCGGGCATATATAGGATTAAATGTACATGTAAGGTTTAAATGCATATGTAATAGGATATTCTTAATAATAAATGGGACACATGCTCAATGTGTGAATAGGTATATATAGAGATCATGTCGTCATTAATGAGGGATGTGAATGGTGATGTATGAATGCATTTGAGAATTTGGAGGAGGTTCTCATATTATTTAAGGATTTATTGTGTAACTTATCTCTTTTATCTTTATTGGATTTGTTCTCCACACTCACATTTGGTACATGGTGTGTACTTATAGTTTATTCATACATTTTTATGTATTTAGAACATAACATTTGGAATCAGAGCATTGATCCTAGGGTTTTGTTTCTTCAATCAAGTCATCTTGGCATTTTCACCATAACATTTTTTTTGAGAAGTTTAGGACTATTTATTTTTCATAATACTTAGAATAAATAGAAAATTACACTTGGTAAAAATTTCAAGTTCTTGGTTATTTTAATTGGATATACATCTTATGGAATTTAGGGCGTTTTACTAGCCTTAAAATTAGTCGCAAACGCGTAATTTTGGTAATTTTCTATAAATTTTGTTTGGTGACATTTTATACTTTGAAATGTTAGGATATTGAGAATACATAGTGAGTTATGTTTGGTAAATAGTTTTTGGAACAATTTAATTCATAGATAAATCTTATGGACTTTAGAGATTTTTATTGACCCTTAAATCAGTTTCAAATGAGTCATTTAGGGATTTTTTATAACTTTTGTATGATGATGTTTCAGACTATGAAAGTTTCATGATCCCAAGGGAACATACCTAAGTACTTGTGAATTTTTTTTAAAGTTTTGAATCATTTTAATTTATGAGATATGGCTATGGGAAGTAGGTGTATTTGACTAGTCCTTAGACTAGCCTCAAACAAGTATTTTTGGTATAAGTGAAATATCTAAAGCTTGAAAATTCCAAATTGAGTTTGTAGCACACTTGACCCCTGAGTACCTTTCATAGGGATGGGGCATTTAGATTTCGTTGTCCCTCTTATATCAAATCCTCCTACTAAACCCATGACAGACTCAATCCCTTTCTAACATACCGACTGTAGAGGAATTCAACTCTTCGACGTTGAACACCTGGTTTCCTCCCTGTGTGCTTTACCTCCAGAGCCTGGAGTCCTGAAATACCTCCACGTGGCCCTAGCCTTCGGGACTTTCACCTTGTGCATGATGTTGTGTCCCAAATGCCTGAATTCCTAAAGTCCTAGACTCCCGAAGGGGTCCACTCTCGCGGAGTGACGTACTATATGCGATCGAAATTACTAGTGGGTCCTAAATACACCTCCCTCCATATCGACGAAATGCTTAGTTACTGGAGGGGACATGTGAAAAGAGAGAGAGGACACATGGCCCATACTTAGGTGGCACATATTGTATCCAAGTAGGGTCCACGTTACCCTGGGTGACGTTGGCATATTTCTTTGCTCAGTTAACCACCTTCTCGGTCCCTCAATCCTATGGTTATGATGCCTCCACGTAACCCCTAGATCCACGGTCTTTGTTTCTTCATAGCTTCATCCTTTGGGGATATTGAGGTGAGTCTCCCCCTGTTTCTCCCGAAGTGGTCAATGTCAGGCTAACCTTGTCATAAATCCGATGACTAGGAAAGAACCCAAAGGATCCCTAGATCTATGGTCCTCATCACTTCACGGCTCTGGCCTTCGAGGGTTTGGCTTTACTTCCACTCCATTCCCCCAAAGAAGGACTTCTCTGAAGTACCGTATGTGGGTCCCTCCTTCTGAGTGATCAGATGGTTATGCAAGGCTCCTACGATCTCCCTAGATATATGGCTCTCCTTACTTCATAACTTCAGGTTCAGGTAGTTTGATTCTATAACACCTCCCTTCTCCTGAAGTGGAACTTCACCAAAGTCGTCTCGGGGTAGATCCAACAGATAAGAGAACTTTTGATCGTTCTTGATTGATGGTTTTCGTTACTTCGCAATGAAGAGTGGGATCCCAGTTAGCCAGTGAGACAAACCCCTTTACTCACTAGAGTAACCACCCATTACCGGTCAACTTTGTCGGTAACTGAAACTCACTGTTACCTTCGGCCAGTTTATGACTAGTAGGGTCGACAATACCCTGAAGTCCCAGACTTTTGGAGCTTCGAATCCAGAAGGGCTTAGCTCCCTTAGGCTTAGCATAGGGTCCCTAGGTGTTGGTCATATGGGTCCTTCTAAACTCTCGTGAGTTAAACACAAATCTATTCATCATAAAGTTGTTAAGGACTTGGGAATTATATCATGGTTGCACAACAAGGAGTCTGAAGAAGATATCATCTTCAGACCGATAGGGCCATATTGACACAATGCTTTCTGTACCAAGCCTCCTATAGGTTTACGTCCCAAGACACATCGAAGGCTAAGATGGGGAATATAGACGATCGACCAGAAGCATAAGTTCATAAGAAGATAAATGCATACATACAGACTATCTAATTGTAAGCATAAGTTCATAAGAAGATAAATGCATACATAGCTTCATTCATTATTCAATATATATATATATATATATATATATATATATATATATATATATATACATGCATTCACCCATTATTTCATTTCAATGCATAAAGTATGAAAACACTTATTAGAACCAGAAGATGTGATGCGACTGATGAAAGGGGTTTCCGTTTCCACCCAACCATAGGCTCAATTAGTCCTAATGGATTTACCACTGGCCACCCCTGAGCTATACCACGATGCTCTGGGAGAGAACTCTTTCTTCTGGATCAATAACAGTTAGGACGACGATTACTCTCCTCCTCCCACAATATCTTGGCAATGAGTCTTCTCTATACCAAGCAAGGTTTTATTCCTGATTACCTCCTTAGTCACTCATTAGCCTCATTTATCAACTTGTAATATAACCCTTCTAGCCACTCCCTGTGACCATAACACACTTGCTTTTTTTTTTTAGATCTTTCTCAATCTCAAGTGCTTAGTCTCTCTTCTCTCCTCTATCCACCACACCTTCCTTTCTTGCCTTCCTCAACAAGATTGTGTGTGGCCCGAATCCCCAGTCTGTGGTTAGGTCTGAAAGCCTTACAGATGGGTTCTTTGCCCCATCCCTCATTAACTATTGAGTAGGTCTTCCCACCTACCAACTTGACTAGTAATTCATTCATGGGTCAAAGGATTGTTCTGGTCCTGAGCAATTAAACCCAACAAGGTACCGGTTTGGTGGGGTTATCTCAACCATTCCTGGTTCCCCTCAACATCTCTTTCATAACATCTATGGTCTATCTTGGAAACCCCCCCCTTTCAACAGTTATGCAACACTTATCCATTTTCTATTAATAACATAAATTACATTCATTGACCTTTTATACAAAGGTTCATCAAATCAAACATTCACACATATCAATTTTTCCATCGTATCTTGGACAATATAGTTATATTTAAAAATTGGGGGAAACATGGGTGTTACAATCCACTCCCCCTTAAAGGAACATCATCCTCGATGGTCTATTTGTCGATGTGATCTATATATATATAGAAGTAAACAAAAATGGATATGCATGTCTCATGGCTTCGTTATTTCCCACATAGCCTCATCTGAGCCAAAGTGTTTCCACTACACCTTGACCTGTGAAATGGTTCAGTTCTTGAGTGAGGTTTCCTTACTCTCTAGTATGCATTGAGGTTATGGAAAACATTCTCCCTTCGACTCCACCTAGATCATAGACCAGTCAGTTATGTGATTAGAATCATGTACATATTTCTTCAATAATGAAACATGGAAAACATTATGTGCCTTCACTGTGGGAGGGAGTGCTAGCCTATAGGCTATAGGTCCTACTCTATCCAAGATTTCAAAGGGTCCACAATACTAGGGTTCCAGCTTGGCACAAGCTCCCATTCTCAAGGAACTCTTCCTGGGCCTAACTCTGAGATATACATGGTCTCCTATCTTGAAATATCTGGGAGTCCTCTTTCTGTCGGTGTAACTCGTCTGTCCATCCTGAGCAGTTTTCAGATTTTTCTTTATTTGAATCATTTGTTGTTCCATTTCTTTTAGCATGTTGGGTCTGATTGTAATTATATCCACTGGATTACTCCAACTGATTGGAATCTTGCATTATCTACCATAGAGGGCTTCAAAAAGGCTCATCTCCAATGACTCTTGATAACCGTTGTTGTAGGCAAACTCTACCAATGGAAGGTAGTCTTTCCACTTCTTAGGATGATGAATTACATGCATCCTTAACATCTCTTCTAATATTTGGTTCATTTTTTCTATCTATCCATCATTTTGAGGGTGATAAGTTGTGCTAAACAACAATTTAGTCTCAAAACCATCCATTAAGGATTTCCAAAAGCTTGAAGTAAATTTTGTGTCTCTGTCAGATATAATATCCATATGCATGCCATGCAGTCTGAATATCTCCTTCATGAAGATGTTGGCAATATTTATTTTCTTGCAAGTTGACTTGACAGGAATGAAGTGAGCAAACTTACTCAATTTTTCCACCACAACCATGATGGCATCATTCTGCTTGGATGATTTTGGTAATCCAGTGATGAATCCATGGAGATGGTTTCCCATTTCCCTTCTGGAATTGGTAGAGGTTGTAACAACCCTGCTGGGTGCTGGTGTTCTGCCTTAACTTGCTAGAATTCTAGACACTTAGCTAGATGGTCAGGTATGTCCTTTTTCAATCCAGGGAAATAGACTTTTTTCCTAGTGGCTGTGAGAATTTTCTGATAACCTAGATGACCAATATATGGTCTCTTGTGTATTTCATCCATTATGAACCTCTTCAAGTCGTCACAACTTGGAATATACAATCTATTTTTGTAGGTAAACAAACATTCATCAAGCATCTGATAGCCTTCATACGTTATCCCTGTGGGCTCTTGATTCAGGTATGATGTCATGGTATTGAAAAATGCATATGTTTCTTATGCATTCCTGAATCTCTCCCTGACATCCATTTCACAAGTGGTTACCGTTGTCAGGTGAATCATTTTCACACTTCTTTTAAGGGCATCGACCATCCACCTAGCTTGTCTAGCATTGAGCTTTGGTTGATCAAACATGTGCCTCAACCCACAATGGTATGTCATAAGTAAAAATATCCTAGCTAGGAGGTAATGCCTCCACATTTTTAAAGCATGCATTATGGCAGCCAACTCTAGATCATGGGTCGCATAATTGATTTCATGCTCATTCAATTTTCTAGATTCATAGAAAATTGCACTCCTGTCTTGCATAAGGAATCCTCTGAGTCCTTCCTTACATGCATTTGTAGACATGAGGAAGTAATTATCAGGGTCTTCAACATTCATCACGAGTGCATGGGTTAGTAGGTATTTCATTTCTTGAAATATTTCTTCACATTCTGATGTCCAAGTGAATTTAACCCCCTTTTTCTGAAGGGAAGTGATTGGACAACCAATCTTGGAAAATCCTTTTATGAGCCATCTATAGTATCCTGCTAAGCCCATAAAGGATTTGATATCAGATACATCCTTTTGGTTAGGCCATTCCATGATAGATCTGATCTTGTCAGGGCCTACTGCCACTCCTTCTTAAGAAATAACATGGCCTAAGTAATGAACTTTCTTCTGGAAAAAGTCACACTTGCTAAACTTAGTGTAGATCCGATGCTCTCTTAGTACTTGAAGCACTAATTTAATATGTTCTTCATTCTCCTCTCTATTCTTGGAGTAGATTAGGATATCATCAATGAAAACCAATACAAATCCATCTAGGAATTTGTTGAGTACATTATTCATCAAGCACATAAAAGTGGTGGGGTAATTGGTTAATCCAAACGGCACCACCACAAATTCATAGTGAACATATCTTGTCCTGAAGGTTGTTTTGTGCATGTCTTCATCCTTGATTCAGAATTGATGGTATCTAGACCTTAAGTCAATCCTTGAGAAAATGGAAGCACCCCTTAATTGATACATGTTCTTTATGGTTGTCTTATTGAGTTGTCTATAGTCTATGCACAATCAGAGTGTGCGATATTTATTTTTCACAAACAAGGTGGGTGCTCCCCATGGAGACACATTAGGTCGGATGTAGTATTTTTCCATCATCTCCTTTCGTTGTAACTTGAGCTCAAATATCTCTAGTGCACTCATATTATAGGGCATTTTAGACACTGGCACTGCTCCTGGTGCAAGTTCTATGGAGAAGTCAATGTATCTTCTCGGAGGTAGACCTGATACCTCTTATGGAAACATGCCCTTATAATATCTTAATATGGGGTGGTCATCTAGGTTTGGTTTGTCATCCTCAATAGATTCCAAAACTTGTAATGCATATAGAGGACATCCCTTTCTGTAATACTTTTTCATTTGAAGGGATGATATTCGTCTCACTGAGACAGGCCTATGAATCCCTTGGAGGGTTATTTTTCTCCCTTCTTCATTTTCACATTCCAAAGTTTTATGGTAACTGTCCAACTTGGTTTTATAAGTGGCTAACCAGTCCATACCAACCAACAGGTCATACGATCCTAGGGGAAGTATGTTAAGGGTCACTTGGGTGGGCAATCCACCCATAATGAATTGGAAAGCTGGTATGATCTCTGCTACTTTTCTTTTGGTTCCAGTGGCTAGTTGTACCAATCATGACTTAACATGTCTAACTGGTTGCAATTTACACTTATCAATAGTCTGAGGGGCCACATAACTCCAATTAGAACCAGGATCAATTAAACTAGAAACTATATGGTTGGCGATCATACCTTCCATCTCCACCACTGAAGCTTGGTGGTCGACTTGCTTATTATCCAAGGCTGCATAAATCCGTGGCATGCTCCTAGCCACATCATTGACTGTGGTAGCTTCTTGGATGTTGTAGACTCTCCTACTATTCTATTTTCTGTTTGGACAATCCATCAACATATGTTCTTCTCCACAACCCCACCATTTCAAGGGTTCTCTCTTTGGGTTATCAGTCTTTCTTGGGGTTTCTCCAAAAGATTTATTTCCACTCTGAGAGGGGAATTTTTTTTGATACACACTTCTAGTAGAAAGTCTCATCCTAGAATCCTTCCCATAGTTCTTAAATATTGAGAATTTAAACCCCTTCTTCTTGAATCAAGAACTACTCTTCTTCTTCCAGCCCTCACGAGGTTCTGTATAACTCCCAAACTATTCATAACAATACCTTTCCTTCCGAATAATATCTTCTAAGGTCTTTGGCTTGTCAAACGTAATCTTGTCCCGGTAGGACTGAGGTAACCCACTAATAAATCACTGCACTTTTACCTTTTCATCCTTTATGTAGGGTACATACTTCATCATCTCAAATAATTTGTTGACATATTTCTCTATGGTGAGCTATCCCAACCTGAGTTTATAGAACTCCTTAGTCTTTCTGTCAAAGTATTTATCTGACTGATACTTCTTCTTGAAGTGTTTATCAAATTGTTTCCATGACAAGTCCTTCTCATGGATTCTTTTCACATTCCTAAGGTAGTCCCACCAAATGGAATCCTTTCCATTAAGGTTGAAGATGGCTATTCGAGACTTCAATTTTTCAGAGTAGTCATGGAATTTGAAGTACTTCTTTAAACCAAGAAACCAATCTTCTTCCTCTTCCCATTTCTTAATCTCTCCATCGAAAGAGGGTGGTTTGGATTTATTGAACTCTTCAGGAACATGGATTTTGGAATGCTTTCACTTCTTTCCTTTCCTTTGATAATGTGAGCTAGTTTTTCTACTAGAAGATCCCTCAGAGTTGCCATTTTCCTCTCCACAGGACTCTCCCGATGAGTGTAACACCATGTTTCCCCCAGTCTGTAAAAATAACTATATTGGTCAAGAACTATGGAAAACTCAAAGATGTGAATGTTTGATTTGATGAACCTTTTTATAAAAGGTCAATGAATGTAGATTATGTTATGAATATGTGTTGCATGGCTGCTGGGAGGGGGATGTGATAAAAGATACCATGATGGCTAATGAGAGGTGGTGGAAGGGACTTGGAATGGTTGCGTTAACCTCCAACGATCTAGTACCGTATTGGTTTTACTTGGTCAAAGACCAAAGCAACTCTCTGACCCCATAATGGATTTCTCGTCAGATTAGAAGGTGGGGAGGCTCCTAAAGAGTTAATGAGGGGATGGGGGTGAACCGCCCATTCGTAACAGCTCCCAAACCTGACCGCGGATAGGGAAATTCATGCCACACGCAATCTTGTAGAGAAAAGGCAATAGAGGAAGTGTGGTAAGAGGGGAGAAGAGAGGAGACCGCATGCCACATGGATTGCGGGGAAGAATTGGAGAAACTCCAGAAACATAGGGAGTTTTGAACAGAGGAGAAGGAGAGTAACCTTTGTCCTTGACTTTCGTTGAGCCGGAAGTAGAAAATTGAACCTCAAGCATCCTGGTCTAGCTCGGGGGTGGCTAATGGTAAATCCGTTTCGATTCACTAAGCCTACGGTTGGGTGGAAACGAGCACCCCTCTCAGCAGTCACGCCACACTGGTGTTTTCTGATAAGTGTTTATAGCTTGTATCTTGAATAGAATATCCTGGAACACATGCTCATGTTTGTACACTCATAAATGGTTTATGTATAGAAGTGTTTGCCTGGTGTTTTGATCGGAAATAGTGGATGCATGCTTATAATTATATGACCATAATTGGTTTATATATAGAATGAACAAGTTTAGATTATGAGTCTATTCCCTAGAGACTTGTCCCATTTACTTGACTCACACTATGCCCTGGTTTGATTTCTCCGAAGGCACCTCCTTCCAGGAAGTTCCCTCTCATTTCAGAGCCGGAGTGAGTTCCTTGAAAAGACTACCATTTTAGCAAACCCACGAGTTTACTTCACCCCTGTCACAGAAGTTCATAGCTCAGCGATTTAGGAAGGCTTTTCAGTCTGGTCACCAAGCCTAGGGATAATTACCCAAGAACCCGCTGAAGGATCATGTGATTTGAGTCTGGAAACCTTGTACAAGAGAGAGTGGTTCTCTCAGGTTTTGGTGTTTCGGTACCCAGGAAACCCAAGGGTAAGTTCCCTTGTATTCGCTAGTCACGAAATTATGATATGCGAAACCCAAAAATGGTTTAACGTGAATAGGTTTTGGTGTTTCGGCATTTCGGCACCCAGGAAACACAAGGGCAAGTTCCCTTGTATTTGCCAGTCGTGAAATCTCGATATGTGATACCCCAAAATGGTTTAGCGTGAATAGGTTTTGGTGTTTTCGCGTTTCGTCATCCAAGAAACCCAAGGGTAAGTTCCCTTGTATTCGCCAGTCATGAAATCCCGATATGAAAAACCCCAAAATGGTTTAGCGTGAATAGGGTTTGGTGTTTTGTCATTTCGACACCCGAGAAACCTAAGGGTAAGTTCCCTTGTATTCGCCAGTCGTGAAATCCCGATATGAGAAACACTGAAATGGTTTAGCATGAATAGGTTTTGGTGTTTCGGCGTTTCGGCACCCAGGAAACCCAAGGGTAAGTTACCTTGTATTCGCCAGTTGTGAAATCCCGATATGAAAAACCCCGAAATGGTTTAGCATGAATAGGTTTTGGTTTTTCGTCATTTTGGCACCTGGGAAACCCAAGGGTAAGTTCCCTTGTATTCGCCAGTCACAAAATCCTGATATGAGAAACCCCAAAATGGTTTAACGTGAATAGGTTTTGGTGTTTCGGCGTTTTGGCACCTGGGAAACCTAAGGGCAAGTTCCCTTGTATTCTCCAGTCACGAAATACCGATATGCGAAACCCCAAAATGGTTTAGCGTGAATAGGTTTTGGTGTTTCGGTGTTTCAACACCTAGGAAACCCAAGGGCAAGACCCCTCATCTTCGCTAATCGCGAAATCCAGGTACGCGAAACCGCGATGCACACTGTGAATGAGCCCTAGGCCACCGGACAGGGTATGGTGGTAGGGAGGAGGAGTCTTGAAAGAATCTAGACCACCCATTTGTAGGGATGCGTGGTGAAGATCTAAGGCCACCAAGGTTCTGGACATCAGAGGAATAAGAGTGAAGACCTCGCCAAAAATCTCGAAAGGTAGAGTGTTGGGATTTAATCCGGGCCGTTGATCAAATCGACGATCTAGACCATAGATCCGGATGATACCAGGCTTTCGGGTTCTGGGGATTTTTAAAAGGAAAGGAGGAATGCTTGCATCGTGATTTCCCGAATCGCGAAACCCTGAAAACATTTAGAGTAACAGCACCAGGTCATAGGACCGGTTGTATGAAAAGTGTCCCAAGGGAGGAGCTAAGGATCTGTTAGACCCTTTCGGGTTTCGGCATTTCAAAAGACAAATAACAGGGCAACGCTTGCTTCGTAATTCCTCGAATCACAAAAACTAGAAGTGCCTTTTTGGTAAGGCCTGTGGTTATAGCCAACGATCACATGGGGGAGAATAAGGGAAGGGAGGGTCTATGCTAGGCCCCATAGAAATTCGAGGATTCTGTCCCTTGAGAAAAAGGAGAAAAAAGGTGAAAAATCTTAGTTGCTATAGTGGGTATGTTACAAATTTGTATCAAAGCATGGTTACAACACTTGGCCTACTTGGTCTCATGGACGAGTTACGTAGAAACTCCATCTGAAGTACTCTTAAAAGGAGTAACTCTCTATCCTAACTCCCTTATCAAAAGTCGAAGTTAAGAATAAAAATTCCTATGGTGTGTATGCATTTGAAAAATATGAATTATGCGTTGATTGTGAATGAATGTAATGTTGACTAACAACAAGTGTTTTTTTTTTTCTTGCACAACAAGTGGATGATCAACAGTGGGAAATTGCAGATGCATAGAATGGTGATGCACCATGAAGTGGGGGGATGGCTCCCACAATAGAGACGAAGAGTCTGATGAAAGAAGAGTGGTAGAGACCCCTCCAGATCTAGATGAGACTGTGAGAAGCCTCATGGTCGAACTACAGAGCTACAAGGCCGACAACGAGAGGTTGATAAAAGAGCAAGAGAAGCAAACAAAAATTAATGTAGTCTTGTTGTAGAGTTTATTCAACATACAAATACAATTGCAACATGGACCTGATGCCAGTCACACGGACCAACGACAGACAAAGAGAAGTTGAAGTCCACCTGAGATGTGGAAACGTGGTCTTTTAAGTGGCCACATTGGGAGGAGAACCTTGAGAAAGGTTCACCCTAGAGATAAGGGACAAGCATCGGATGACTCCTTTGGAAAGGAAACTAGCGACTCAGAGGGATCTTCTAGTAGCAGAACTAGTTCTTATTCCTGAAGAAAACGGAAGAAGTGAAATGATTCCAAAAATCATAATCTCGAAGAATTCAAGAAGGCCAAACCACCCGCTTTCAATGGTGAAATAAAGAAGGGAGAGGAAGAAAAGGCCTGGATGCTTGGATTAAAGAAGTATTTCAGAGTCCATGACTTCTTGAAAAACTTGAAGGCCTGAGTAGCCACTTTCAACTTGAATGGAAAGGATTCCATTTGGTGGGAAGACCTTAAGAATGTAAAAGGAATTCATGAAGAAGACCTATCTTGGGAACGGTTTGAGAAATACTTCAGGAAGAAGTCTCTGTCGGAAAAGTATTTCGACGAAAAGACTAAAGAATTCTATGAACTCAATATGGGGCAATGCACCATAGAGGAATATGTCAGCAGATTCCTCGAATTGCTGAGGTATGTACCCTATATAAAAGCAGAAAAGGCAAAGGTGCAACGATTCATTAGTGGACTACCTAAGGACTATCAAAACATGATTGAGTTTGATGAGCCAAAGACCCTAGAAGATACTATCTGAAAGGCAAGATATTGTTATGAACAGCTTGGGCATCGGACATAACCTCATGAAAGATGGAAGCAGAAGAATAGTTCAGGATTCTCAAAAAAGGGTTTTAAATCCCCAAGATTTAAAAACTATAAAAAGGACTCAAGGATGAGCTTCCTAACTCGAAGTGTACACCAACAAAAGTTCCCCTCCCAGAGAGGAAATAAACCTTTTGGATCTACCCCAGGAAATATTGATAACCCGAAGAAAGAACCCTTAAAATGTTGGGGTTGTAGAGAAGAACATCTACTGAGGGACTCCCTGCATTGACAACAGAACAGTCGAAGAATTTACAACGTTCAAGAAGCTACCACCGTCAATGGCATGGACAGGAGTATGCTGCAAATTTATGTAGCCATGGATATTAAACAAGATGACCACCAAGCTTCAGTGGTGGAGATGGAAGGTATGATCACCAACCATCTAGTGTCTATTCTAATTGACCCTGGTTCAAATTTGAGTTATATAGCCCCTAAGGCTGTTGATAAGTGTAAATTACAGCCACATAAACATGCCAAGCCATGGTTGGTACAGTTAGCCACTGGCACCAAAATAAAGGTAGCAGAGGTCATACCAGCTTGCCAATTCACTATGGGTGAATTCCCCACCAAAGAAACCCTTAACATATTTCCCCTAGGATCGTATGACCTGTTGATTGGTATCGACTAGATAGCCACATATAAAGCCAGACTGGAATGTTAACATAAAACCTTAGAATGTGTAAGTGAAGAAGGAAGAAGGATAACCCTTCAAGGGATCCAAAAACCTGTCTCAGTGAGATGAATATCAACTCTTCAAATGAGAAAGTATTGTAGAAAGGGGTGTCCACTATATGCAATACAGGTGTTGGAATCAGTTGAAAATGACAAACCCATCCTCGAAGATCACCCCACACTAAGAGAATATAGAGATGTATTTCCAGAAGAGGTACTGGGTTTACCTCTGAGAATTGATATTGACTTCTCAATAGAACTTGCACTAGGAGCGGTGCCAATATCTAGGACACTAGGAGCGGTGCCAGTATAATGAGCACACCCGAGCTAGTTGAGCTTAAACTACAACTAAAGGAAATTATGTACAAAGGCTATATCCGACCCAGCATGTCCCCATGGGGAGCACCAGTTCTATTTGTGAAGAAGAAAGATGGTACCCTCCAACTATGCATAGATTATAGACAACTCAATAAGGTAACCATAAAGAACAAGTACCCCTTACCCAGGATCGATGACCTATTCGATCAATTGGGAGGTGCTTCCATCTTCTCAAAGATTGACTTGAGATATAGATACCATCAAGTCCGAATCAAGGGTGAAGACATCCACAAAACTACCTTCAGGACGAGATATGGTCACTATGAGTTTGTGGTATAACCATTTGGATTGACCAACTCCCCTGCCACTTTTATGTGCTTGATGAATAATGTGCTCAACAAATTCCTAGACAAATTTGTACTGGTTTTTATTAATGATATATTAATTTACTCCAAAAATAGAGAGAAACATGAGGAACATCTTAGACTTGTGCTTCAAGTGCTAAGAGAACATCAACTCTATGCCAAATTTAGCAAGTGCAATGTTTTCTAGAAGCAAATACATTACTTGGGCCATGTCATATCTGAAGAGGGAGTAGCAGTAGATCCTAACAAGATCAGGTCTATCATGGAATGGCCTACCCCAAAGGACATTTCGGATATCAGATCCTTGATGGGCTTAGCAGGATACTATAGGATATTTATAAAAGGATTCTCCAAGATTGGTTGTCCAATCACTGCCCTCCAGAAGAAGGGAGCTAAATTCACGTGGACACAAAAATGTGAAGAAAGATTTCAATCCTTGAAACACCTTTTGACCCATGCACTCGTACTGAAGATCATTGATCCCGAAAATGATTTCCTCGTGTGCACAGATTCCTATAAGGAAGGTATCAAAGGAGTCCTTATGCAAGGAGGAAGTGTAGTCTACTACGAATCCTGAAAATTGAATGAGCACGAAGTCAACTATGTGACCCATGATCTAGAGCTGGCCGCCATAGTGCACGCCTTTAAAATGTGGATACATTACCTCCCGGGAAGGAAATTTGTACTTATGATAAACCACTATGGATTGCAATATCTGTTTGACCAACCAAAGCTCAATGCCAGACAAGATAGGTGGATGGCCCTCCTTAGTGAGTTTGATTTTGAAATCAAACATGTTAAAGGAAAGGAAAATAAGGTGGCCGATGACTTTAGCAGAAGTATGAAAACAAAGCACCTGGCAGCGGTGAGCACCTGCAAGACGAATGTCAAATAAAGAGTTAGGAATGCACAATAAACAAACACATTCTTTTATATCATGACCTCGTACCTGGAGCAAGAACCCATAGGAATAAAGTATGAAGGCTACCAGATGATAGATGGAGGTCTGCTAACTTACAAAAACAAATTGTATATTCTAAATCGTGACGACTTGAAGAGGTTCATAATGGATGAACTACATAAAAGACCATATACTGGTCACCCAGAATATCAAAAGATGATCAGGGCCACTAGGAAACAATTCTATTGGCCTGGGTTAAAGAAATACATAGCTAACTATTTAGCTAAGTGCCTAGAATGCCAACAGGTTAAAGCAAAACACCGACACCCAACAGGATTATTACAACCTCTACCAATCCCGAAATGGAAGTGGGAAACCATTTCCATGGACTTAATCACCGGATTACCAACATCGACCAAACATAATGGCGCCATCATGGTAGTGGTGGATAAATTGAGCAAGTCCGCCCATTTTATCCCTGTCAAATCGACTTGCAAGGCAATATATATCGCCAACATATTCATGAAGGAGATATTCAGACTACATGGTATGCCTAAAGAGATCGTGTCTGATAGAGACACGAAGTTTACTTCCAACTTTTGGAAATCCTTGATGGTTGGTCTGGATACCAAATTACTGTTTATCATAGCCTATAATCCTCAAATCGATGGACAAACGGAAAGAGTGAACCAAATATTGGAATACATGCTAAGAATGCATGTAATGCATCAACCCAAGAAGTGGGAATATTACCTACCACTGGTGGAATTCGCCTACAACAACGGCTACCAAGAATCCCTAAAGATGAGTCCCTTCAAAGTCCTCTATGGTAGATCGTGAAACACTCCAGTCAATTGGAGTAATCTCGTAAACATAATTACTATTGGACCCGACATGCTGAAAGAAATGGAACAACAAGTGATTCAGATAAAACAAAATCTGAAGGTCACTCATAACAGACAGAAAAGTTACGCTGACCGAAAGAGAACTCCAAGAGAATTCAAGATGGGAGACCACGTATATCTCAGAGTTAAGCCCAGGAAGAGTTTCGTGAGGATGAGAGCTTGTGCCAAGTTGGCACCTCGGTATTGCAGACCCTTTGAAGTTCTAGATAGAGTGGGACCTATAGCCTATAGGCTAGTACTTCCTCCCACAGTAAAAGCACATAATGTTTTCCATGTTTCACTATTGAAGAAATATGCACATGATTCTAATCATATAATTGACTGGTGTTAGGATATTTAGACACTTAGGAGTTAGTTAAGATCTACTTGGTCTAATATATCATTAGGTAAAAGTTTGTTTCTTTAGTATGCATTAGTATGCATTTGTAGTTAGGAAATCCGACGGTCACGATATGTTCCCGACATAGAGTGATTCAACGGTTGATACTCTCCTCGATCTTAACGGTCATTGATCCATGGCTTAACACCCGATTGGTCCATGATCTCTATTTAAAGAGCATGGAGGGTCATTTGTCGATGATCGATTGTGAGAAACTCTCTTGTAAAATCTCTCTATAATCTTTTTCTTTGCATTAATAAACTGCTCCAAGTGGTCGCGTTGGCTAGGGCCGTGGATGTTTCCCCGTAGGGGTTTTACCACGTGAAAACATCGGTGTGTTGATATTTGATATAGTTATGTGAGTGGTTACTAAAGGTGTTCGTCCTCTGTTGGAATACCTGTGTTGTCGAACATGGTATCAGAGCCTGTTTGAAGACCCGCTCCTGTTGTAGATCGAGATCGTGAAGCTGAGTTTCCTCATCTCTATTTTCTGGAATTTCCATACATTTATGGGATGATAGGACTGTTCCATTGCGTCTAGAGCACTTTTTTCATTCAGGAACATTTTTTGTTTCACTCGAAAAGGTTTCCTTTTGCCCAAGATACGACTATTACAGTCAGATGCGGAGGTATACAGTCTGAATACGCATTTTTTTTTAAATTTATGCAAAGTTTTGATTTTATTTCGGTTTGTATTTTTTTATTTCTGGGCTGCTACTCTTTTAGATCTGCATATGCTCTTTTCCCCGCACCTTGTGCGATCTTGGAAAATCAGAAACAAGTAGGAAAAGGTGCATCTTCTGGGTAAGCTAACCGATATCTAACCCTTGTTGTCATTGAGAAGCAATTTTTTTTTCTTGTGTGAAAAGAGTTTTTTTTTGGAGCATACTCTCTAAGACCGTCTTCCACAACAACAACAACAACAACACCCCCAATCCTCCTTCTAAACATTACAATATGTTTTGCTAGACCATTTGGTTAAAACTTGCCTTATTAAGTAAGAGGTCTTGAGTTCAAGTATCTCTTTTGTTACCTTTTTTGAAAAAGTTCATGCTATAAATTGTAAAGTGCATTTCAATTCAAGTATAAAAGTGAATCACTATAAGTAGCTTTATATTTTATTTTAGAGTTATTTTGCATACAACTTTTCTGTTATAAGGTAACCTCATTGTAAAAGTGATCCCCACTTCTCTTTATAAAAGTGGGTCACTTCATAAAGTA
>SNQJ01S0017575.1:53989-91373 GCA_010110895.2 Picea sitchensis | reverse complement strand
GCAAAGGAAATAAAACTGAATGAAGGAAAGTCCAAAACCACAACACCAACCCCCTTTAAGGGGAAAACAAAGAGTGAGGCATCTCTTGGCTCACTTATTTTATTAACTCGGTTACACGTGCTCTTTTGAGAGTCTTGGAATCTTTTTCAAAAGGGGCTTAGGATCCTTATAACAATGAATCAAGGATTTACAAGTTACAAAATTCCTTAGGAAGGTATAGGGTGCTTCTGGAAGTCCCAAATGCTCCTAATCCACCAAATTTTGGCAGAATCTCCCCTTGTTTATTCAATGACCTGCACAAAACAACAAACAAAAGAGTACAAAAGATAGCCAAAAACACTTTAAGAGTGTCTTTGATTATTAGTGAAAATCTAAAAAAAATTCTAAGTTAAATTCTACAAAAAATTTGCAAAAGGGAACTAAGAAACTCAAGCTAGAAAGCTTGTTTCCTTAGGGCTTTGTGGCTGTTCTAAACGGAAAGTTTAAGGCACTTAGATGCTAGATTTGAACAATGAAAACACTTGGAAAATATTAGCTTTTATCCCTCTAAAAATTTCAAAAAAGTATTTGAACAAAGGGACTATTTTCCTACATTAGATCTAGATTCTTAAGATATGAAATTTTAAAACATAAATCAGATCTAAGCTATCACTTGCATGCATGAAAGAACTGATGATTTAGATAGATAAATTAGATCCAAACATGCTTGCATAAAAATGTAAAGTAACCTAGAAATTTGATTTAAAGAGTAGGAGAAAGAGAACAAGCTTGTGTTTGGAATGTCTTTGGGCAATGGAATCCTTCTTGGTGAAATGTGGAGGGATCTTCTTCAAAGGACTTGGAAAAGAGGAAGAGTCAAGCTAGATCACCCACTTCTCCAAGTTGAGGTATCAATTTCTTCAATCACTTGCAAAGAGAGGGTTAGAATATGGTGTCACCTACAAAAGAGACCTCACAACACAATATGTTAAACCAAAGAAGTATTGCATCTAAAATCATTCAAGTAAATGAATAGCAAGATAACTAATCAAACTAGCTTAGCAATCTTACCCTATTGAGTAATAGTACTCCTATAAGGCCACATTAACCAAAATATAACAGCAAGAAACAATAGAATAATATCACCTCATACACATAAGCATCCACACTCTTGGCCAATCTACCAATTTCACCTCCAAAGTCTTCTTTTATTCCCATATGAAAAGAGTATTACAATAACAATGATACACAAGCGATTCTTCCAAAGCTCCGACTAACTAAGCAAATGGGAGAATGCTTTTATTATATAGCAAATGGGTGAAGGTTCCCATGAGGGAGGGCGCACCACTTGGAGAAGAGGGCGCACCAAGTGTAAGACAATGGGTAGCCAAGTGTTGGAGAGTGTGCTGCCACCTCTCCACATACTACCACAGCTTGCCACCTCGCAGATTTGAGGGGGTATGGGGTTGTGCCACCTCTCAAGAGGTTGGCTGCCCACATCGGAATGCACCACCTCTCAAGAGGGGCACACCTCCTTCTTGGCACATGCTCAAATCAAGAGTAATACATGCCCACTTTATTCCTTTAACCAATGAAAATCATTTATTTGCTGCCACATAGCTTTTTGGATTTCTGTTTGTCTCCAATATGTCCCCACATGTTTCCTTGATTTTTGCCCTTTCCTGATTTTTTTGATTTTATTTTGACTTTTTTGAGCAAATTTAATTTTTAAGTGATTAAAATCACTATTTTTGCTCAACTAAGTGGGTACTTAGGTAATATGGGTGCTCTAGGTCCAAAAATGAGCATCCCCATGGCATATTAAGTCCCCTAGTACCACCTTTTTAATACTTCTTTATTTTTTAATTAAAAATTGCCGAATTCTGACAAATTTTTAATTAACTGAAAAAATTAAAAAAAATCCTAAGGGGGACTTAGTACATTTCCATAATACTCTAGGAATATGTTTAGCATGGTAATATACATTAGACACTAGGCCTAGATCCATGCTCAAGCCTAACCATGGGCATATACTCCAGCGCTGGAGGAATTGAGTGAAAAAACTCATAAATTATAAATTGCCTGAAAACGACAAAATATAATTAGTAAGTAAAAAAAACACTCCAGAGTATAACTCACGCTTAGAACTTAAGGTGGCTAAGACTTTTTACAAGTTCATCATGCAACATCTCTTATTACAATTTTTTATGAAAATGTTAAAAAAAAAAGGGGGGGGTTGGTCTTTATGATCGATTGAACTTCTGAACTCTGAATTTTGAACAATAATGTTCAAACTTTGGCGGCTCGCTGGAAGTCCATCTTAGTGCAACTTTGATGGATAACACACCCTATCTAGCAAACCCACATATATAGATTAACAAGAATACTCGTTGTTAGATCTACCCAAGTAAAACACTTTACCCAAGATCTACTCTATGCAATCATCATATCAAACTTACAAGATTACCTTATGTGTAGTAAGAACAAAAATACTTGTTGCTCTTCCAAAATCCTCCAAAGTTTCTTCTTTTATTACTCAAGAAATGGATCTTAGAGAAATACTTGCTCCAAAACCCTAAGAGCCAAAGAATGGATGAAAGATGGAACAAGAAAGAGAGAGAGAGTGATGAAAATCAAGTAGCATAACAATAGCTCAAGATATGGTGAGGAGGGAGTGTGAAAATGGATCTATTTATACTTGGAGAGGCAAACCTACCTCTCTTGGATCAATGCCAAGTGTCCACCACCAAGCAAAAGATGAGATCCCAAGGAGGGGGGCGCACCATCTAGGGTTTGAGAGGTGGATCCAGGAGGTGGATGAGTGGGTTTGTGTTGGGATCAAGGAAAAGAGGTAGTGGGAGGCTAGGGGAAGCGTGCCACATGAAAGAAGGGGCCCCAACCATCAAAAACGACTTTTCTAGAATTTTCCCAAGTGAGGGAGGTGTAACTTCTCTAGGAGGGTGCACCACTTAGGGGAGAGGAAAGGAGTGGAAGGGAATAAATGCTAGGATGGGAGTGGAGATGAGTTAGGAGGTGACGTGGGGGGTGAGGGAAGGCACAACAACCAAGAGAAGGGTCCATCACCCAAGGAAAACCCAAGTTACAACGTGGTGCCATCAAGGGGGGCGTAACTTCCCTGGGAGGGCGTGAGGTGGGTGAGGGGTTAGAAATGGTTAGAACAAGTTGGGTTGGGTAGGAAAGGGTTAGGAAACCTCTCTCTATCTTTATCCACCTTTACAACATCCTTTTAACTCATTATTACAAAAATTACAATTTTGCTATGTCATGACCTAGCAATTAAAATTGTTGTTTTTGACTGACTGACACTCCGGGTGGACAAACCCATAGCAGAAGTTGTCTGACTGAGATGAAACTTGGTCCATGGGTGTAGGGGGTGTCATTCCATTTCTTTTGAGCACAAATACCCCTATCAAAAGTCCTAGGACCTAGTTTTTACAATTTTTGCTAAAAAATAATTAATTAATTAAATAATTAAACCTCCAAACTTAGGGAAATTTAATTAGAAATTAATTAATTAAAAAAAACTAATATAGACTCGACGGAATTCCTCGAAACTTTTTAAGATGTCATACATGGTCATTTATATCATCCCTAAACAATAGTTACCAGACGATAAGCCCATTAGAATGCCCTTCACCACTTTGGAGGAATTATTGCAAGTGTGAGGGAAAAACTCAAGGGAAATCAATAAGGCTGAAAAACCCAATTGATAACCTGAGGATAAAAAACCTTCGGTGAAAGGAACTCTCCCAATGAACCAATCGAAAGGTAACTGACCTAACTATGACCCATGCAGACCTATTACATTATTGACCCACACAGGGGTGCGGAAATTCCAGTTAAAAAAAGAAGTGCTGGGGCCAAAAATGCCCTGTAGAACCAAAATCTTTGACAAATGAGCATCTGATGATGCATCTCTTCATGGCACATGGAGTTGACCCCCTAGTTGGATAGGTGGTCAACAAGCTGTCGGTACACATGTGGATCAATCTCATCTGAAACATCATCATTTATTCTTTCGTCAAATCTATCACCATCGGTGTAGATATGGATTTGTATTCTGTCATACTGAACTTCTTTAATATTCACTATATATTTTCCTTGACTTAGGAAAATTTGATCAGTCCTTTGTTATACTTCTTGTCCCAAGAAGTAGTGCATCATACCTAGATTCTTCATCTCGAAATCAGAGGTTGAGGCTTGCTTGTATTCAACAACACGACTTCCTGAATAAGTCATCAGAATCAGGCTCTCATCACCAACAATGTAAAGTATAGGTTTGGATTAGTAATACTTTTGCTGGAAACCAAACTCATCAAGAATTCATCTATCTGATGTAGTTTCCAACTCATGGATGCTATTATAGAGGAAAGTGCATCGGTCTACTGGATCAATATGTCTCATCATAGTTCACTCCCTTTGTTTGTGAGAATCCTCTGGCTATAGATCTCGCTTTGTATTTCTCGACACTTTCATTAGCTGCATGTCTTTCTGCCTCTTGCAGAGTTTGTTAAGCCCAGACAGGCCTTTTATGGCCTACTGCAAATTTTCTGGTAATATAAGTGGAACAATTGGATCAACTGTATCAATGGCTATCTCCCTCTGGACTGTTGAAGAGGAAGAAGATAATGCTTCTCTTTCTCAATTAGTTTTACTCCTTTAGTCAAGTGACTCTCTCTGAAGTGTTGAAGGATAAGCATCTTCCTTTGTTGTTAACCTTCCTGGAACAAGAAAACAAACGGAAGGAAACTAGACAAGAATATCTCCTAGTGGAGATTCATGAGTACATCTCTAGAATCAAAACATTTTAGGGATTGTTGTCACAGCTACAACACCTACTTGTAATGTAGCAACCTTAGAAATGTAGGTTATAGACACGATAATTTAAAACAATCAAACCTAGATCCTTGATGTACCTGGTTAACACCAGGACGAATACTTTCTTTGCACCTGAGCCAGTTTATGGTAGAGTCGAGACACTACCATTGGGTTGCAACAAAGCATGTACCTGTGTGGTATAGTTGGACATGATATGTCTCAGATGATGGGGTGAAGCTGCAAAGATATACAAATTCTGACCAAGAGGAAAGTGCGGTAGACAGAAAGAGCACCAGTGGGTGTTGCATCGGATTAGCCATGCTTCTTGGCTTAGTAGGAAGAAAACTTTTGTAGCACTCAATACAACAGAGGTAGAGTATATTGTAGCCAATGACGCGAGTCATGAAACAGTGTAGTTTTTGGAGGCTTCTCGTAGGGCTTCATCCGAGACATGGTGCAGATGGAGCAATCCTATTCTAGCACACAAACGAGCAGATTGCTAACATTCTAGTAGCATTCAGATGGGCCTGTGTGACCCCAGAGCCATTCTCCTAGGATGGGTTTGTGTGATCTAGATAAGTCTGTGTGACCTCAGATAGGTCTGTGTGATCTAGGATAGGTTTGTGACCTTGAAAGAATGATGAGCTCATTCGTAGAGATTTATTATGACAAGTGGCCAAGTATGATGCATGATGCATAGTGTCTTCCCCGCTGAGAGGGAGTGTTGATGATTCGCAACATCGAGCAGATATTCACAGGGGTGTACCTATGGCCCAGGCGTAGTCCTTACTTATAGGGGTTTACCAATGGACTCGAGGTGCTTCCACACGTCAGATAACATCAGACGTCACTCTCCCAGGAATGGTGGTTTAACTTGTGGAGAATGGCAGATTCACTCATAGGGGTTTACCTATGGTGACATTCACTCTTAAGGGTGTACTTGTGAAAGTGAATGGTCCAGGTGTGGTCTTCATTGAGACCCGAAATGCTAGACACAATTGCATGGATATTGATTATCAACATGGCTCATGACGACAACCTTTCTATGACAGAAGAAATCCAAGTATGGAGAATGCCTCTCTCGTTGAGAGGGAGTGTTAAAGATTTGCAATTTCGGGCAAGTCATTCTCCACAAGAAAGTACAAGAAGACCCATCTACACCATTAGAGAAGCCCCAGGAAGAAATTGAAGACCCAAGAAGAGAAGTCAGCCCCACTAGTAAAAGACAAAAAATAATAAAGTAATTTGAAGACTTAGAATAAGAAGTCGGCCCTAGACAGGCACCCAGATTGGTATAAATACATGACTGGATCATTTCATTTGGACAATCAGACAACTCCTTCTGCAGTGCGCACAAGGCAGTTGCAGCTGCAGTTTTGGTAATTTCACTATTTCTGGGTTTCTGGTATCTTGATGAGTGCGCCGCACTTGGGAAATATATTCTTGGTTGCTCTTGGTCATCTTATTAAGGCGCTAGGTCTTGGTGATCCTTGGGGAGGATCTTCTCTGTATGGTATTTTGGCTATTGATGGTGATGTACTGGTAATATTTTGGACTGAATTCTTCTATAGAAAGGTTGTTGGGTTTTCTCCCAAGGTTGTGTTTCCTAGGATAAACTCTTGTGTTTACTGTGCATGGTTAATATTTCTAGATCTTGTCATTTCCGCTGCAATATTATAGTTGAGATTTTCAGTGTATAGTTATTCTATGATAACTGTTGTATGAAAGTGTATCTTGTTATTAATCATAAGGCAATAACTATCAAGAGCTGAGAATCAGAATAATCAACAATTTAATCCTATGAGATTGTTATTGAAGATGTGACTTGTTGCTTGGGCTGTCCATTCTTTTGAAGGATGTCTTTTTTGGTCTTTTTCATTATAATTTCATGTTATGGTTCTTCCTTCAATATTTGAGTTGCATATTGTTTATTGGCTTTAACACATTGGTTGTGGTGGTGCATTTGTTCTTAGAGTCCTCACTCTCTCTCATATAATCTAAAAAAATCTATTTAAACTAGTATGGTACATCAATATATGGCTTGACGACGTCTTTTCCATGTCATTCGAAGCCCTCTTTGTTTATATTCCCTGACTCCATCACTGTTTGATTGGCACGGATCTTGGCAACTCATCATCCACTAAAAATCTAAAGTTTATAATTTATTTTCTAGGGATACCCCATTTGTGCTGGAGGGGATCTGGCCTAAAGTGAGAGAGGGCGTTGTTGTGGTGACAATGGGCAACCCCTCTTAGTTCCTTTAAATATGCACTTGTTTTTTAGGATTTTACCACTTGAAGTGCAGGTTTGGGAGGTAACACAGCTTTCTTTGTGATGGTATCGTCCGAATGTTTTTCTAAATTAGTTTTATGAACTTGCTAAACTTCTCCTTTTCTTGTAGACTTCAATAGATCAAGAGACTGTGATTGTATTTTCTCCATTGTTGTTTTGTGTTCAACTTCTTCATCTCGTTTGATTCATTTCCTAATGCAATATCAGCCTTTTCTTACATTTTTGTTAATTACTTTGGTGTTGCTGAAAGTCCACTCTGTTAGGATCATACAGTGCCATTTTCCCTTGGACTTTGGTGTTCTGGTATCTGTATATTTGAATAAATAAATGCTAGAGTCCAGTAATCACATCTTTCAATCTTGCTGAAACTTGATCCTCAAAATACTTCTTAAATTGTTGATGTGCATGTGCTACCCACTAGAGCTGAATTGTACTTATTATGAAAAGCTCTCAATTGTTATTGCTGCCATCTTATGCATTCTTCATGATTCACTGGTTTCTATATATCCGGGCCTTATTTTATTTTTCAGGTCATACAAGTGTTGGATTAATCTTGATTTGTAGCTAGGCATTCATTTGGAATATTGAGATATGCTACAAGCACGCTTTCTACATCTTAATTCATTTGCTTCTGATATTTGACGTTTTGTATGTTCATGTTTTCTAAATTGTCATTCATAGATAATTACAAGCTATTACATCCTGAACTTGTTTTATTCCTAAAATGATATATGGAGTAATGGTTGCATAGATCATTGGTTAATTTTTTTATGTATCTCTCACGAGGTTTCTTTGCTACTATGCAGGTGTCAATTGGAAGGGCAACACAAGAGAACATTGTTGATATTGATTTGGGCAAGGAAAGTCGTGCTAATAAAGTATCTCGTCGGCAGGTGCATATACTCCATTTTGTTTTTGTGCTATAGTGTGAAATTTGTGATCATATTTTTGGAGGAAATGTTTACATTTACACCTTCTAAAATTATTTACACTGCAAGCATGTCTGTGACATATGAGTATTATCACTAACAAGGAAATGTGTCAAGAGGCTTTATATTGTTCATGGTTAAACACCCTTTTTTTGATAAATATTTTTTAAAATGATTTAGAATACACCAAGCTGTGGTAAATATTGCATTCAATAAAATTAGGGAGTCACGACTTGTCCTGTAATCCTTTGTTGATGTTTGACAACATCGAGAAGACATTCTCTTAGAATAATAATTAATAATATAATTATTGATTATTAAATATCATATATAATAAGTAAATGATAATAATAAATAGTTATTGACTATTCAAGGGATGCATCCTCTCATGGATGGTCACCATATGTTCCCTATATATGGAACCCTCATCATTGTAATAATATATCGATTATATTTCATATGAAGAAAAACAACATGGTATCAGAGCAGGACTGGGCTAACTCCCTCATGGGAGGGCCCAAGATCTTGAAAGAAAGTTGTTGTTATTTTTTGTTGTAACAGTGTGAGAGATCTGAATGCATGTGATCTATTAGAGGGAGTCTGAGAAATGGTTCTAGTTCACCTTTTGATCCAACAAGTCTAAGTTTTCTGATGTGTTCTGCTCTGCTGTTTTGGAGTTGTGAGAAAGGAGACTTTGATGCCGCAGTCTTAGTCTCTTGGCTAGCTATGCGTATGTAGAAAGGGTGGACCAGATTCAGGCATGTTCCATGTCGATGGAATCACTTCTACCTGGGCCATGGGGAAGAGATTTCCACCAAGTGATCCCTAGTTTCATGTGCTAGCAAGCGGATTTCACCGCCGAGAAGGATACCGGAGGCGGGTCCATCTATGGTTCCAAGTTCCCCAAAAAGAATTTCATAAAGAATCTCATCGGACCGGGAATCCGATTGATGGAAAATGTCGACAAGAATACTAACGGGCTCCCAGTTGGAATGGTTTGGGTTTCTTCTGAGCAAAGGTCCATAGGATGGGCAACGGTTATTTTGCCCCAGCAAAACCAAGACGCGAAGCTGTGAATGTATTTAGAGCCCCATTGCCATTGCCATCTACAGGACGCACAGATAATAGGGAAGTATAGCCATTTGGTGCAAGAAATCTGTGGTTTCTCGCTTCAGAGCACTGATATTGGTATTGTGCATTGTATTCCTGTTAGTTTGAGCTCAAATTTGTTTTCTTTCCATGCCAATTTGCTCAAAATAATGGAAAAGGAGTGGGAGTTAACAAAGGCATGAGTAGGGTTTCAAACCGGTTGAAAGGGTCGCCCTCAACAGAGGTAAGGCGGAGCTCATGGTGATAATATGGGAAAAAGGGCTGCACAATTTTGTGTGAGGTTATTAAGAGTTTTATTTTTTATGGGTCGCCCTTATTTGCTTGTCATCACACATAAAGGTGAAAGGGTTATTGGTCTCAAGCTAGAACTTTTGGGAGAGACATCTATTGTTAGAACTTCTTATAAGGTCCTTGCTCTCAAGGACTGTGTATATACGAGGAAGAAGGTCTTTGTTGAAAATTTGCTTGCAATAATTTTATCTACCAATCGATAAGTCTATCTAAATATAAATTTTGGGAAGAGATCATTGAATGATGCAAAATATGCAAAGAACGATATACTAGGGAGAAAGCTCGACATACGGTGAGCGTTTAATTGTTGGGAAAACTATTTTTCCATGATGTTGTCTAATGGTTGTGACCAAAAGTGAAGCATTGACACTTAGAGAATGAGAGAAATTACAGTTGCAACGTAGTACCTTTGTGGCTCTATGAGGGAGAAGCACTAGTCAATTGCTTCCCATGAGATCGTATAGACTATTAACAAAGCATAGAGAGAGCCAGAGCCAATGGAATTGCTCCCAGAGATGTTGAGGAATCAAGGATGGCAACAACTCAAGTGTATGTGGACGCACTCCCAGAGAGGGAGGTGATACTACATCTAGAGAGAGAAGAGATTGAGTTACCTCCAGAGAAGGAGGAAAAACTACCTTCAGTGTCAGAGGGAGCAGAGACAGAGGAGGAGTCACCTCCAGCTCCAGAGGGAGTGTTGATGTTTTTCAGCTTCATGAGACCTTGGTTTCATGAGGGAACCTTGATATATCAAGTATGGTTCAAGATGACTTAGCATGATCAACATTTACCTATGTTTCTGTGGGCAAAGGCATCCATGATTGCAGTGTATGTTCAGAACAAAAGTCCTCATAAGACTTTGAGGAACATGATTCTCGAAGAGGCCTTCACCGGAGTGAAGCCTAATGTTGGACACTTTAGGATATTTGGGTGTCCAATATACATTCATGTACCCAAGGAGAAAAGGACCAAGCTAGACCCTTCAGGCAAAAGGCGTACATTTGTGGGGTACAGTGTGTCTTCGAACGCATACTTGATCTATATCCCTGGTAAGAGACAGATTGAGGTGAGCAGAGATATTACCCTTGAGGAGGAGCTGTCCTTCATGAGATCTAGAGGATCTCATATGGAGATCGATAATGAGAGACAAGAAGAGATGGTGCCTTCTCCCCCTCACGCCCCAGTGGTTCAGAGGGAGATAGTTGATCCTATTGATCAAATTGATCACGTTGATCCTGTAGCTATAGTTGATGTTCCCAGAGATATTGTAGTAGGTCGTGTTATCCATCAAAGTTGCACTAGGATGGACTTCCAGCGAGCCGCCAAAGTTTGAACATTACTGTTCAAAATTCAGGGTTTAGAAGTTCAGTTGGTCATAAAGGCCAACCTTTTTCTTTTTTTTTACATTTCCATAAAAAATTGTAATAAGAGGTGTTGCATGATGAACTTGTAAAAGGTCTTAGCCACCTTAAGTCCTAAGCGTGAGTTATACACTGGAGTGTTTTTTTTACTTACTAATTATATTTTGCCGTTTTCAGGCAATTTATAATTTATGAAGTTTTTCACTCAATTCCTCCAGAGCTGGAGTATATGCCCATGGTTAGGCTTGAGCATGGATCTAAGCCTAGTGTCTAATGTATATTACCGTGCTAAACATACTCCTAGAGTCTTATGGAAATGTACTAAGTCCCCCTTAGTTTTTTTTTAATTTTTTTAGTTAATTAAAAATTTGCCAGAATTCGACAATTTTTAATTAAAAAATAAAGATGTATTAAAAAAGTGGTACTAGGGGACTTAATATGCCATGGGGGTGTTCATTTTTGGACCTAGAGCACCCATATTACTGAAGTACCCACTTAGTTGAGCAAAATAGTGATTTTAATCACTCAAATATTAATTTTGCTCAAAAAACCCCAAAAAAATAAAAAATAAATAAAAAAATCACGAAATGCCCAAATCAAGGAAACATGTGGGGACATGTTTTGAGCAAATAAAGCCTCAAAAGGCAAGGTGGCAATCAAAGGAGACAAAATCGATTTGATTGAGGATGATTGAATGAGGTGTTATCAAGTTTTGAGCATGTGCTCATTGGGAAGTGCGCCCCTCTTGGAGAGGTGGCGCATCCTTGAGTGGGCAGCCCATCCTTTGGCAAAGTGGCGCCCTCCTACTCACTATTGGTTGTGTTATCCTCGCTTTTTAGGGATAACTAGGAGATCATGTCTCGAGGCCCACAGGTCCTAGACATGGAGTACCGAGAGCAGGATTGACTTGAGCATGGCCCTGGAGGGCCCATCCTTTTTTTCTTCCACCATCTTTGTCTTGTCAGCAGCAACAACATCCATCACCATTGGCTTGGTCTTGTATCATAAGAGGTTCTTGCTCCATGAGGTAATTGGTCCAGGTATCATGGTATGTGTCACTTTTGATCATTGAAACCTTTAAATATATGCATCTGATTCCTTTTATCTCTAACAACTGCTCGGATCTTACATTAGCCTACATGACCATGCTTGGGGAAATTGACTGGGTGCCCTAGCAAGCCTGTGCCCATAGGCCTTGGTTTGCCACTGGGGGGATTTCTGAAAAAGCCATCGTCTGCTCCCATCATAGCACCACTGTTTCATCTTATCACCCGCTCATCTATCCCATTCCCCTTGTCCGGGCATTGGGTTGACCTATTTGTAGGATTGCACCTTATCTCGTGGGAAGAAGGGGCTAAAGGCCCAGAAGGTAAAAGCAGCTGGTAAAAGACAAAAGCCTAGAAATGAAACCTCGAGATGCTTCGTTCAGGGATCCCTGAGAAGGCAATAAAAGGCATCTCAGCAAGAAACAAGAGGGACCCAGAAAATAACAAACAAGACCTAGTCAGAGGATAGGATAGGGGGTCTCATCACGAGCCAAGCTATTAGGTTCATGGGTACCTAATAGTATGACATTGCCACCATTTGGTTACCACGCCAGGGCAGTGACCTTTGGTTGCATGACCAAGGGAAAGGGGGTCTCATCACGAGCCAGCCTTCTCATCTCTGTGAAAGTACTTGTGGGTAACACTGTCAGCTCTGGTCACCATGCCAAGGCAATGTCCTCTGGTTAGCCCTTGAATAAAAGGAAAAAGAAGAAGAAAAAACAAATAAAAGAATAAAGGCAAGAACGGGTTTGGAAAAAAAATGCATCCATGACAGGTACAGCTCGCCTTCTACAAAGGCACCCACAGATAACATTATGCATCCTTGGCCTTCATTGCACCCACATGTCTGGACATCCCCTAGCCACATCACCTCACTTACTTGGCTTGGATGAAATCTTCCTGGAAACTTTCCTTTTCTTGTGGACACTAGCCCAATAGGACGTCTTGTCTTTTTCTCCAATCTTGTATTGCAGGTTTTTGTAATGTCTTTGAGCTATTGACTGATGTATAGTATTAGGGTTTTTATGCATATGTTTAATATGTGTGATGATAATGTGATTAACATTGCTATGATCTCGGTGGTTGATAGGCCATGGAGGGCATAGCTTTTGATAATGCGAGGACCATGCATGACGGATAGGTACCATTTGGACGGTACACATGGGAGATGACTAGTTCAGACCTACATGGTGAGAAGAACCCGCAGAGATGGATTTCGAGACCCCATCAGGGGGTAGACAGGATGGAGATGGATCAGAGATTTTGTACCGGAAAGGAAGAGGACATTCTATCAGAGGCACTCCAACAGGACTAGACACGGGGGGAATGACCCCTCTTCAGTGTAATGCCAACCTTGGAAGGCTTGGGGCGTCTCCATCTTCACCATGGCGTCATCTAGCTTCATGGATACTTTTGGAGGAGTATTTGGCAGCAATGGCATGTGGCATGTTGGAGTACAGAACTAGCACGTTTTGCTCATAGTGTCTCGTTTCCCTAGAAAGGGCTAGCGTCTACCTTGAAGGGACTTTTACTCTCATTTTACTTGATTAGGGCTTTTACTTAGCATTTAATGTAAAAAGCGATTATGATTTTGACATATGGCCTTAATGCGACTTTTATGACTAAAAGAGTTGAGTAGGTCATTGATACACTATATATTGGGGGTTTGACTCTCATTTTTGATCAAGTATCACTCACTCATAGTGAGGAATTACGTTTTAGCGCCCTATTGGGGTTTTTTGTTGAACTAAGTGATGCACACATTGAGTTGAAAAGATATTTTTTGGCATTATATGGTGTTTCTCTTTGAAGGAAGAGTTTACAACTAGGGTTTGCATGATTATTTCTTGATGACTTGTAAGTATTTTCTGCAAACTTCTTGATTGAATGGTTGTAGTTTAATTTCTGCATTTATTTATAAATATTGTGAATCAAAACCCTAGGGGACAAACACACAAAATAGATTCGTTATGCATGTCCCTGATAGAGAAGCTTTTAAGCCATTATTGAAGAAGAAAAGAGAGTCTAGTCATAGCTACACTCCTTTTTCCTACAATAGGTTATGGTCTGTATGATGGAGATCATAATTTCACATTAGTGTATCTTGTCTGAATTGGAAGTGTTTGTGAGGGGGAAAAGCACTTGGAATCTTTGTTTCGGTTTGGGATCATTATGACTCTAGAGTATGAGTAAAGGCAGTCAGTATTTCTCTCGGCCTGGCCAGGCGAATACATTGTTGCATGTTTTGTTAGTTGTGAAGCTATATGGCTTGAAAGTTGTTGACGACTATTTGACATGAGATGAGAGAAACCTTGATTCTAAGTGACAACCAGAGGAGAACATAAAGATGAGAGAATCTTGTATTCCATGGCAGTTCGAAGCATAATGTCCGTTATCATTACATCCGTGACATGAGTGGAGAGGAGCCTTGAAGCTCCGGTACATTATCATGGATGAATAGCGAGTTCTTGGCGTGTTGCCAAGCTATCTCGTGTGAAGTTTGAGTACTTCGAGATAAGCTTGGCATAGTAAAGGACCTTCCTAGGGGTAAGATGTGATGTTCCTTAGCCGACCTAGTTGTCAAGCGTAAAGCAAAGATGTGATGTTCCTTATACGACCTGGTTAATGAGACATAAAACAGATGTGATGTTCCTTGCTTTTTGAGCGAGTTATTAGACGTAAAGCAAGATGGATGTTCCTTGCTTTTGACCTAACAACTAGGTCAAAAGCAAAACTCATCTTGCTTTAAGTCTAAAAACTAGGTCAGAAGTAAAGCAAGATGAGATGTGTTTCTTATACGACCGGAGTTGTCGGGCGTAAAGCAAGATGAGATGTGTACCTTGCTTCCGACCGATGGTTGTGACGTAAAGAAAGACGATGTGTTGAGACTAGTATTGTGCTTCCTTCTTGACAGTTGTGACATAAATCTGGTCTAGTTGTTGAGATGAGATGTGACTAGTACTTTTCTTCCAGCTTGAGAAGCTGTGAGATAAAGTCAATCTAGTATCTTTATTCCAAATTGATGGTTGTGACTTAAAGCAAGGCGATGAGATGAGACTAATGCTGTGCTTCCAGCTTGATAGGCATGGCGTAAATCGGTCTAGTATCTTGCTTCCGGCCTAAGTGTTGTGACATAAAGAAATACATTGAGATGAGAAAAGTACTAAGCTTCGGCTTGACAGCATGACGCATGAGTCTTGTATTATGATGAGCCAACGTTAATGGCGTGATGATGATGATGTATCGGTTTTATACTAATACATATTGATCACGATTATGATGGCATTCCTTGAGAATGAATGGCCGATCTTGATGAAGAAAACTTAGATGATTTATGGAATCGCTAATCGGTGTTCAAGATGATATTGATGATGCTATCCTCTCACCTGCGTGATGTTGTTGATGATATTGTCATCTCTCTCGCATGATGTAGTTGAAGAATACCCTTCTTGTTAAAGGAAGTGTTGAAATAATGTAGCGCAAATAGTATTCTTGTTATTATTAATATATTATTCATAGGATCAATCCCATTGTGGATTGATCATGTCCGATTATTATAATAGGACAAATCCCCTTTGCGGATGATCAAAGACAATTGTAATAGGCGAGAATAAAGAGTCGACTACTTGAAGATGATAAAGCCGAAATATAATAAAGGTGGGTTTTACCCACCCAGTTTGAGAAGTCGGTCCTTCTAGTGAAAAGACACCTCAACATGTGCTAGTGTTGTATAAATAAAGGAGGCTAGCTTCACTTAGACATAACTCACTTACTTAGTTTGAAGGACAAGTTTTGATATGTTACCGACAAAGGAGAAAGAGAGTGGCACATATCTAAGGAAGACTTTTCGTATTGAAAACAAAAGATCTCTTGGCATTGTGTGGCTATTTATATTAAGGAAGTTTCTGTTGGGTTTTCTTCCCCTAGAAGGGTTTCAGGGATAAATGTTGTCTCTTGTGATTGTGTATTTCAGTGATCTTGGATTATGCTATTGTTATCATAATGAAATGCAAACATCTATAATAATGGCTTAACATTAGCAATTTATTACATCTTGATCTTTTAGCGTTTCACTTTGTATGCAATTGAATGATAGTTGAAGGCATTAAGTGATTTAAGAGGTTGTTTGTTGTATTGAATATTGTATCATTCTAGTATTTATTGATGAAGTGAAACATTCTTGCCATTACCATTTTTTAAACATTGACTTCATCAACATCTACTTTTGAATATCAGATAGTCTTTAAAAAACTTGGAAGTACTAACTTGAGTTGCATATGGTTTCCTTGTTGTATTGCCCCAAAGTAAGTGCTTTTCTTTCTTTGGTTATAATTTATTGGTTGTTAGGACCTCGATTTCATTGATCACAATGAAAGGGGAATTTGTTCTTGTCCTAATATCCTTTGCCCTTTCAAAACCACAAGTCACCAGGAGCGATCTCGCCCACAGGCCTAACCTCCCTAAATAGAAAAACCTTCCCATGGAAATTGGTGACATTGGGTGGGATATGTTTATCATTCGCCTTGATTTGGCCCTCTACCTTATAGGCTTTTATCTTAGCTACAAGCTGTGCGATAGCAGGTTCTGCCAGCATTATTTTTGGGTTGATGGAGAGGTGGAAGCCATTACCTCAGCAGCTTGTTCTTCTCCTCTTCCACTTAGTGCGCCCCTCTCCTACACATGGTGTGCCCTCCTTCGTGGGACTCCTTCCGTTTGCCTTTATATCTAAGTATACTCTCCCATTTGCAAGTTAGTTGGAGTTTGGGTGATATGCTTGCTATTGTAATCTGTAATATCATTTATATTTGAATAAAAAGGCTTTGGGGCTACTCAGCGGTGTAAAGCTATTGTGTGGATCATCTATGTGTATAGTGTATATGAGGTATGTTAATGTTATGCCATTATTATAGTTCTTTGCATTTCTAATAGATAAGAGCATCATAAGAACAAGATCTTGAGAAATACACATTCACAGAGACACAACCTTTATCTGAAACCCTCTGGGAAGAAAACCCGAGCAAAACTTCCTTATCATAAATAGCTTATGCAATGTTCAGAGAACTCAAACCAATATAGATAGTCCTCTCCGAGAGATGTGCCACTCTTCTCCTTTCTCAGCCCGGTAATTTGCCTCATAAGAGATGAGCAAGTGAGTTGTGATCAAATGGCTAGCCTCCTTATTAAAGTTACGCGCGTGTAAGTGTCTCTTCGGCGAGGGCCGACTATATCACGATTAGGTAAACCCACCTTTATTATATTCTGGGTCTTCTTATTAGCTGTTGGGGCGACTTCTTATTACGCCTATTACAATTGTCTGTTGATCAATCCGCCAAAGAGTTTGGTCTAATACAATTCTGGGCAATTAATCCACAATGGGGATTAATCCTAGCGATAAAATAATAATAATAATAAGAATACTCTTTGCGGTTACATTATTTCAACACTCCCCTTAACAGGAAGGTCTTCTTCTTGACATCGGTGAAGTCATCAGTGGCATTAGGAGGACGGTATCGTCAATATCATCTTGAAACATTGGCTAGCACATTTCTGAGTCATGAAAGTTTTCTTCATCGTAGCAGTATCATTCTCGAAGAATGCCATCATCATCTGCATCAATATGTATCAATAAAATGATACCTCATCCCAGCACAAGGCATCCTGATACTACAGCGGCTCAATGTCACGGTGATAAGTGGTATTTCGATTAATGATCCGCATCTTGCTTTAGAGTCTAACAACAAGATTGAGAGCAAGGAATCATCTTCTTCGATCTGTAGCTAGAGTGAAGCAAGGAACACATCAACATCTCGCTTTAAATATAACGCGAGGTCAGAAGCGAGGAATCATGTTTATTTACATCTAACAACTAGGTGGGAAGCAAGTAATCGCACATCATCTCGCTTTTCGTCTAGCTTTAGCGAGGTTTAGAAGCCGAGAATCATCATCATCTTTAGCTTCGTCTAACTCTTGGTGAAGCAAGAATCATCTTAGCACATCTAACAACTAGGTGAAGCAAGGAACACACAGCGTCATGCTTTCGTCTAATAGCGAGGTCAAAGCAATGACTCTCTTGCTTTATGTCTAACGGCAAAGATTAGAAGCAAAGGAACACCTGCGTCATGCTTCACGATCTAACAATAATGAGTCGAGAGCAATGACTCATCTTGCCTGCGATCTAACGGCTGAGGTAAAGGAAGCAAAGGAACACACAGCGTCTTTCGTCTAATGGCGAAGTCGAGGAAGGCAAGCGCTCATCTTGCTTTATCTAACGGCGAATTGAGAGAAAGGAATAAATATATATATACTCCCCTTTCGAGGGAGGTCGTTTCGGACTATACCAAGCTTATCGAAAGTGTTCAAACTTTACACGAGATAGAGGTTTGGTCAACCGTCGACTTATTCATCCGTGCTAATGTCTTGGGGCTTCAAAAGGCTCCTCTTTGTACCATGTCGTGGATGACATGATAGTGGATCTTTATGTGTTTTGACCTGTCGTGGAATATAGGTTTTTCTGTCATCTTTATGCAGCTTCAGTTGTCACATAGAATCATGGTTGCTCTCATTTTCTGATCAAATGAGCAAGTGAAAAGCAGCACCGAAACCATATAACCGTAGCTAAGAACATCACGGCAATGTACTCTGCTTCATTTGTGCTAAGGCAATACTTGATTGATTTCCTACTACGCCCACGAGATCATGAGCGATCCCAAAAGCGAAGCAGCATCAGGAAGTGCTTTTAAATATAACCCTACCCAATTTGCATCGATTATATCCACTCGATGTGAAGTCACCCAGTCTCCATCATATTTGAGACCATATCCATTGTACCTTTAGGTACCTCATCACATGTTTCGCGGCCACTAGATGAACACATCACAGGCTCTCTAGGAAGCTGACTCAAGTGTTATTGCAAAATAGATGTACGGTTTAGTGTTAAGTCGGTACATGTGATCCAATAATCATGCTATGCGGTGTGGCATCTATCAGAATACGACAGTAATAGACGGCTGACCCGACTTGGCTTCCATGGGTGTATTCATGGGCTTGCATTCTAGCATGTAGAATATCTTTAAGATTTCGATAGGTATGCTTTCCTTGGTTAAGGAAGATCATTTACGGACTGCCATACCTCAAGACCTAGAAGAAATGCATTAGGCCAAGGTCTTTCATTTCAAATTATGTGGCAAGTCTCTTTTACATTTAGTGATGAGCTTTTCTTCTCGATTAAGAATAAGTCATCCACATATAGCGATAAGATTCTTGGTTCATTATCCATAATTTTGAAGTAAATTTCGAGTCACGCTTTGCCTCTTGGTAAACCTAAGCTCGTCCAAGAGTAACTGTCTATACGGCCATAGCAGGCTCTGGGAGCTTGCTTCAATCAAATATAGGCTTTCTTCAATCGGCGGACATGAGACTTCTTGTCTTCAGCTTATAAATTCCTTGGGGTTGCTTTATATATACTTCCTCTTCGATGAGACCATTTAGAAAGGTCGTCTTTACGTCCATCTTGATGCGGCTTCCATTTCATCTTGAGCGCAGAGCTAAATGGTTAGGTGAAGTGTATCTGGCTACATACTTGAATGTCTCTTCATAGTCAATGCTATGGGAAAATACGAGCAACAAATCTTGTATATTTCTCAATACTTCCATTAGTAGTATGTTTTATTTTGAAGAAACCACGATGACACCATCCTTACTTTTGAGCAGGAACTATTTCCCATACATCATTCTTTATTATGGATTGGTATTCCTCATCATGGCATTTGCCCATTTTTTTGAATAGCCTCTTCAAAGCATGTAGGTTCTTCATCAAGTAGATTGTATCAAGAAGCCATTAATAGTTGGAGAATGGATTTTGTCTTTTCACTTGTCTCGAGGTTCCTTCCGGAACATCATACTTCTCTCCATCTTGAATAGCTCTCTAGCCCAAGCAGGCTTTTCTTTATGGGAAAGGTCTTGAGGAAGTTCTTGAACCACGGTATATCATGGTCTTAGAAGTCTCCTCATCCCGAAGTTCGACTTCCTTCTACAGTTCCTCTTCATATACTTTAGCTAATTTGGCATCTTCTTGATTTCTTAAGTGCTTGTTCTTCATCAAAGGTCACATCCATTTGTTGATTTTCATCGGCGGTGACTAGGTATGTAGATTGAAGGCCTTGGAACCTCATAGTATCCACAAATATTCCCTTCTTTCTTGAGGAGTCCAAGTTGTTTCTTTTCTCTTCGGTATATGAATAAATGTGGACAACCAAATATTTTGAGATGGCTTACCTCTGAAGCTTCTTTAAAGTTGAACATCTCTTCGGTGTCTTGAACCCAAAGTGTGCTATGGGATAATCGATTACGCACATAAACAATTTCATTCTTTATACGCCCATGAGCACATAGGAAGATCTTGATCATCGGGATCATAATCTTCCTGACTTCTATTATGGTTTTGTTCTTCTTACATTGACTACACCGTTTTGTTGGGATATTGATCCCAACATCTTTCCAGAATTTCATGAATGCAGGTATATTCTCCTCCATTATCGACTGAGTATCTTAATCTTCACTTCTGAAGGTTCTCTTATCAAGGCTTTCAATTCATTGAATTTACTGAACACTAAATATATCGAGTCTTTCTGAGAATAGTCATTAATGAATGATACATAGTATACATACCATTAATGGAGGATGATGGCATTGGGCCACATCGAATGAATGAGTTCTAGGACTCCTTACATCTTGCTATCTCTCTTGACGGGTTCTTGATGTTCTTCCTTGTGCACAACCAAGCTGCATCGCCTTCATGGTCAGCTTTGAGTTCTAGTAAACCTATTGCAACTTTGCATATGTATGGTATGTAGTTGATGATAATCTTCTAAGAGTTCATGGATTCTTCAATAAAGTAGGTCATGAAACTTAGTGACCCACCTTCTTCTTCCAATGATGATTGCTTCATTTTATGATCTCTCCTTTAGCTTGGTGCCTTCTGCAATCTTGCTATAGCTTCCTCATGTGACACGGAGCAAGGTCCAACAAAACAAGCAAGAATAATATCCTTCTTGATAATATAAAAGCGAGTAGAACAAACTATCATCATAGTAGCTCCTTTAGAGCTATTACTTATATTTAGCAAAGATTAAAGGTAAAAAATACAATACGAAATGACGTCAACACTATGAGAGTGTTGACTTTGACCAAGCATTCTTTCATGGCATCCTGGAATAACACGAGGTTTCTCTAGAGGAGGTGTTAGTCATATCGAACAAAGTATTTACATCTATATTCTCACATGCTATCAAGTATAATACTTTCTGACGATTGCTATCTCAATTAAAGTCATCGGCTTGTCATGTGTACCTTTGAATCTTTGATTAATCAAACTGGAGCCTTGTCTCAAGAATGAAATTAACTCTTTTTTCGGGTCTCCTTCACTCAAGTGACGAGTGCTTTCTTCAACCTATCTTACATTGCTAAAGACAATATTAACCGACAAAAGGTTAAGGTTAGAGGATAAGCTCTATGATCAACTTTTAATTCTTCTAATAATTTGATCATAGCTAGCATTTAACACTGATCAAGATAATTTCATAACAAATAGATATATATTAGAATAATCACACCTAGGTTGCATCATTCCTTTAAATGTGTTGATCTTGAATCATCACGGATATATGGAAAGAGATCCCTTCTCCTACCTGCAAATACTCTTTAGGGTTTAAACATATGTGTGTACATACCTCGGATAACATTTACAGGTAGTGGTATCTAGTAGCGGCGATAATCATTACCAAAAACTTCAAGAGGTGTTTAAGCTGGTTCTCTGGTATGCTTTATGGCTAGTCTTTATAGCTGTGGTGCCTGTTCTTACAGCGCAACCAAGGTTTATGAGGGAACCCTAATTTTCAAACTTTGAATTTTGAAATTACGATCTAGGGGATAGATGTCTTTGAGGTAAGTTAATTGATGCGATGAATTCCCGAAAATCCAACTTTACCCCCCTCAAACTTGATCATCGGATTTATGGACTAGTGCTTATGGTTTCACGGTACTTTTGGTACTTTGGTTTTATTGCTGGCAATGGGTTCACTAGGAAAGATCAACCGAAAATTAAGCTCTGAGTGCCAAAATGATCCTTGGGAAGGGTGCAACTTTCTAAGGTGGTTTAGAATTTTGAAAAGATTCACTTTTTGCAAAACCCTAATTTTTGAATACGGTAAATGTGACGTTTTTCCTCTTCTTGAAATATGCTTCCCTTCGGGTTGGCTCGATTCCATGTTAATGTTTATGCCAATTATTATAGTTCTTTGCATTTCGAAAGATGAAACATCATAAAGAACAAAGATCCTTGAGAAATACATTCACAAGAACCTGACATTTATCTGAGAGTATCTAGGGGAAGATAACCCAACAAAACTTCCTTATCATAAATAAAGCTTATACAATGTTCAAGAGATAACGCTCAAACCAATACAGTGGTCATCCCCAGAGATCGCACTCTTCTCCCCTCTCTCCAATGACCAATTAGGCTTGCCTCATAAGAGAATGACAAGTGAGTTGTGATCAAATGGTAGCCTGTAATTGCAGCTTGCCTCATAAGAGAATGAGCAAGTGAGTTGTGATCAAATGAGGCGCTAGCCTCCTTTATTTATACAAGTTCTGGCACATGTGAAGTGTCTCTTCACTAGCAGGGCTGACTTCTTAATCTGGGTGGGTAAACCCACCTTTATTATATTTCTAGGTCTTCTTATTAACTGCTGGGGCTGACTTCTTATTCTGCCTATTACAATTGTCTGTTGACCAATCCGCAAAAGGGGATTTGGTCCTAATACAATTACCGACATGATTAATCCACAATGGGGATTAATCCTATGAATAAAATAATAAGAATAATAAGAATACTCTTCGCAGTTACATTATTTCAAAAAGGTATATGCTTTATTGATTATTTTTTGTAATTTTTGGTGAATTTTGGCCTTGTAAGTTGAGCTATCTCCCAGTAGGATAGAAATATAAAGCTTGTTGGCTTTTTATTTCTATTGTCTCATGTATGCTAGATAGTTTGATTGCATGCTTATTTTGTTTAATTTTCATGCTCTTAAGTTTCTAAATTATATGACACTAATGCGGTTAACCTCTTTGCAAGAAGTTTGAAGTTGTGTAGGATATCTCACTTGAAGGAGAGGCTAAGCTAGCTTGCTGCCCCCTCATTCTTCAAAACTGTGGTGAAATAACATAGTCCCTCCACTTTCCATCGAAGCAGGAGACTCCATTGCCCAAGGCTTTCAAGGAAATCAAGCATTTTTTTCCCCTCTTTCTCATCAAATTCTACATCTTTTGGTTACTTATTCTAAACACACATAAAGTAAAAGGATCGTTGGTTTAAAGGCTGAATTTCTCATTTACTTTATGTACTTCAAAGCAAGTAGTTTAGATCTCAATTTTTAAAGAAAGATTTAGTTAGATCTAGCTTGCTTTAGTTCATCTTAGTCTCTCTTCGTTTGCTAAATTTTAAAGGGTAAAGATAGGTGTTTTCCAAGAGTTTAATTTCTATATTTGAGCAAAAGCTTACTGTCTTTATATTTCTGTTTTAGGACAACGAAAAGAATAGTAAGAAAGGGGCTTTTCTAGTTAGTTAAATTCAGAAATTTACTTGTTTATCATAAGATTGTACTTATAAATTTTTTGTAGTTTTATAAACTAATAACCCAAAGCACTCTTAAAGTGTCTTTGGCCATATTTGCATCTTGTTTGTTCGCTGATTTTGTGCAGGTTGGTGCAAGGACAAGAGAAAATTCTACCGAAAATCCAAGAACTTGAAGTTTCTAAGACCCCCAAAGTGGTCCTATTTTATTAAAACATTGTAAAAAGTGAAATTTTTCAGTTTCACGATCCATATATAAGGATCGAATCTCACTTGAAGAGATCTAAAAAGTCTTGAAAGAGTACTTGTAACTGTGGTAATAAAATCAGTGAGCCAAGGGAGGCTTCACTTTGTTTTTCCACCCGGGGGGGTGTGTTGTGCTTCAGGATCTTCCTCTTGATTGGTTTCTTGTCTTTCTTTTGTTTCAAGCACTTCAACAAGTTCAATTTCAGTTCTAAATTTAAAAGCAAAGCACAACAACTTAGTTAGGCTTTTCCTTTTTGCAAAACAACTAAAGTTTAATTGCTAGTTTAGTTTAATTTCTTGCAATTTCAAGTTGGCAAATAAACCATCCCCTTAGCTCCTCGAAAGAGGCCTGGTCAGTGTGGATTAGTAATTAGTCTCACATTTCAATTTCAGTATTTTGCTTCTTTTTTAAAATAAACAAATTCCCTTCAACTCTCAGTGCGGTTCCTAACCCTTCCAGTTGCAAGCTAGTCTCGATCTACTGGAAGTAAGTTTCATACACATTGTGTTGGTCAGTGGTTGATAGATTAATTAGGGAAATCTCTAAAGTAGTTAGCTTAATGCGCGAGAAAACGCCTTAAAGTGACCTGCGAAGTAAGGCGGGCCCTCTCGGGACCTGGTTTCCCACCCGTTTTGGACATCCAGCACTTTGAGTGAGTTTACTGGTGAGACCATTGGGTTTCGGTAAACTCTCTGCAAGTTTCCAAACAAAGAGCTAACCTCCAAGGAGGCCCAAAACGATTTCATTAATTAAACATCAATTTATCCTAATAAAACACGTGAACTACATTGCCCGCGATTCACTTTAAGACACTGGTCTCAATTTTTACATTTAGCAAAGCCACAGGTTTCATCTTTCATTTCGGTTATCTATTGGAAGCAAACTTTAATGAAACTTGCATCAAACATTTGTGTCTTAGTATCCTTTTGATGCAAGTATATGCTTATTGATTATATATTGTGGTGAATATTTAGTTCATGCTTTATCAGTTTATGGTTGATTGTTTAAAAGAATAATAAACTCCTAGATTTCATTTTTCGTACTTAGCTTATTTCAAAGCCTTAGTATATTTGTTAGGGACTATCCCCCTTGGCTTCGCTAGGAGTTGGCCTAGATGGAGGAGTTGAGGATTAGGTTACAACACCTTAACTCTCATTTGCCCCCATGGACACACTGAGTGGATTGAAGATTTCTTCCACGTCTCTCAGGTGTATATAAGGCGGCAACAGGTCGGAAGAGACCTACATGGGCTCGTTAGACTCTGCAGGAGGCAGAAGGACATGCAACTCCTCGTGGTACCTTCCGAGAGAGCAAGAGACCTCAGAGATATTCATGCTATTCCGCAACCATGAGCCACATCATTCATTTTGAGCCTTCCTGTTATGAGGAGGCAACTAGTCATCTAGTATGGAGAGATGTCATGATGGAGGAGTGTTAATCCATCATGAAGAATGATGTGTGGGATATTGTTTCGAGACCTGAAGAGTGTTGATTTTTCATAAGCTAGGTTAAGCATGTAGTTCATTTAATTTCAACATGTCTTAACCATAAACAAGAATGTTGCAGCAACCATGATCACAAGAAGAAACACCATGCACAAGAACACAAGATATATCCTGGGAAACCCTTCTCAAACAAGGAAGAAAAACCCAGCCAAATCCTTTGCTATATTCTTCAAGAGAAAGACCTTTCACCACCAAGAATGACTTAGCACACAAGAGGTTGCTTAAGCCCTAGAAGACTAGCGCCCAAGAGAGGTGCGCACCTTTGCCAAAGAGAAGTACTTGCTGAAATTTCCAAAACATGTGTGGAGGATATGATTCTACAATGGAGAATCATCTCCTACTTATATTAGACTTTGACCAATTAGTAAGGGCGTCTTATTGACACAACAGGGCCGACCTCTCTAAGTCAAATATACTTTATTATTATATTTATTATTATAATTAATATTCACATTATTAATTATCTTCTTTATATTAATCATATTAACATAGGGCCAACTTGTACCCTTTACACAATAACTAGGGTTACATGTAGGTCTGATTCTTGAACACTGTATAGCAAAGGATCTGATACATCCACTAGGGGCACATCCATAGGGATGCCATGGACCTGATCCACTGCATTACACAGATGAACCAGGTCTTCACACGTTCACCTGTGCTCGTCCACTGGCACATCCACTCTACATATATGCTTTCCTACTTCCACCAACAGGAGGATCATCTGGAGTCTTCTCGTCAACTCTACTACTGCTCAGAGGAGGCCATCACATCATCTTCATTCTTATTCACTTGATGATGTGCCTAGCTCTTTTGGGATTTCCCACGTTCACCTTGTGCCTAGCCACAGGCACGTCCTAAGTCAACAGATCGCTTTTCCACCGGATGATCATCTGGAGTTCTTCTCTCTCACGTCATGGAGGAGGCCATATCTACATTCCTAGCCCTGTCCCAGGCTGGAACCACAAACCCTTTCTTAGGGGCTTTCTCTCAGGTTTGTAAGCTGAGAGTAAGACTTCACATAACTGCTATATTCCACATCTCACAGGTTTGTAAGTTGGAGGATGTCTCCTATAGTTGCATTCATCAACAAAGGGAAGTCTGTAGTGACTTCCAAATGGATCTACAAGATCAAACACACAGTTGACGGGAACATTGAGAGGCACAAAATGAGATTTTTTGCTAGAGGATTCTCTCAGGTGGAGGGAATAGATTATGAGACATTTGCTCCTGTTGCTCGATACACTTCTATCCAGATGATTATTTCCCCTTGCAGCATCCATGGGTTGGAGAGTACATCAGATGGATGTAAAAACAACCTTTCTCAATGGAGAGATTGAGGAAGAAGTATACATCGAGTAGTCAGATGGTTTCGTGATACATGAGGAGTCACATGTGTGTTGGTTGAAGAAGGCCTTGTATGGACTCAAGCAACCACCTCGAGCTTGGTATGCGAGGATTGATGGACACCTGATGATTTTTGGGCTTCAACAAAAGTGTTGTCGATCCCAGCCTGTACTAGAAGACCGTTAATGGTGAGTCCCTGATTTTGGTCCTCTACGTTGATGATTTATTCCTCACTGGTACAGAGAGCCTTATTGTTGAATACAAGTATGCGTTGGCTTCTAAGTTTGAGATGAAAGACCTTGGTATGATGCACTACTTCTTGGGACTAGAGGTGTGGCATAGAACTGATGAAATCTTCTCGAGTCAAGGGAAGTACACAGTTGAGATATTGAAAAGTTTGGGATGCTGAACTTGAAGCCAGTGGCTACACCAATGGTGACGAATCTGAAGAAACTAAGTGTGTCTTCTTCCGATTCTGACGAAATTGATCTGACTTTGTACAGATAACTAATTGGATCATTGATGTATCTAGTTAACATCAAACCAAATATTTGCTATACAGTTAGTGTACTTAGCCAATTTATGAGTCAGTCGAGATAGACATACTGGATTGTTGCGAAGCATGTGTTGAGATACCTGCGAGGCACAGTTGGACATGGTCTGAGATATACTTCCTGTATTGATATGATATGGCAGGAATATATTGACTTTGATTGGGCAGGGAGCGTAGTGGACAGAAAGAGCACCTTCGGGTGTTGCTTCACTTTGGGATCTTCCATGGTTTCTTGGTGTAGAAGGAAACAAACTTTTGTGGCTTTGAGCACATCAGAAGCAGAGTACATTTCATTAAGTATGTCAGTCCGTGAAGCAGTGTGGTTTCGCAAGCTCCTTGCAGATTTATCCGAACATGTGTTGGATTCCACCATTATTCATTATGGTAACCAAAGTTGTGTGAAGATCTCAGAGAATCCAGTGTTTCATGACAAATCAAACCACATTGAGATCAAGTACCACGACATCCGAGACATGGTGCAGAGGAAGGAAGTACTGGTGCTGTACCTTCCTACGGATGTGCAGGTTGTTGATGTTCTTACCAAACCAGGACGAATGCCTCTCTCGCTGAGAGGGAGTGTTGATGTTTGCAACTTCCTAAGACATTCTCCAAATCGTACTCCTATGTGACTGAGTTGAGTTGATCTGTGATGACACTTATCCGAGAAGGGATAAGTGCGTTTGGGCTTATAGCCCAACGTCCCTTGTGGAGAGCACATGAGGACACGTCCCATGTGGAGAGCACATGAGGACATGTCAAGGGAGTTGACCTTGATGTCACACACTATGGGAATTGACTCTAGTGTTTCTAGAGGGAGTAGCCTCTAGAAGTCCACATGGGAGTGCCATGTGTGACAGACATTCTCAAGATCGTACTCCTCTGTGAATTGAGTTGAGTTGATCTGTGAAGACACTTATCCGAGAAGGGATAAGTGCATTTAGGTTTATAGCCCAACATCCCTTCTGGAGAGAACACGAGGACACATCCCTTGTGGAGAGCACATGAGGACATGTCAAGGGAGTTGACCTTGACGTCACACACTATGGGGAGTTGACCCTAATTGGTCATAGAGGGAGTAGCCTCTAGAAGTCCACATGGGAGTGCCATGTGAGAGAAACCTTTTGCTACTATGGTGGTTGCGTACCACTGGAGGAGACTGTGTGTCTCTGGACAGTAGTTGTGTACTACTATGGAAAGATACCTCCCTAGCTAAGAGGGAGTGTTGATGTCTCAACATCGGGCGAACCTTCTCCTAGATTGTGCTGCAGGCCCAGGGAGATAGGATACATTTATCACAAAGGTGCATTTGTGGTAAATGGGCCCGAACGTAGTCCTTCCTTGATCATGACAAGGAATAATATGGACTCGAGGTGCTTGAAGTGCTTTCCACGTGTCAGTTAGCATCAGGTTGACATTCACTCACAGGTGTGTACTTGTGGTGAAAGATCCTGGTGTGGTCTTTGTCCTAGTGATGGTGATTTGACAAGGAATATTAAAGACTCAAGATGCGATATGCTATTACATGTGGACCCAGAGTGAGCCTGATCTTAGAGAGAGTTAATTGGTTCAGAGGGAGAGTCGCAGAAGGAGTTTCTCCTCGGTTCAGGTGGGAGAGAGACGTCTCCCAAGACTGAAAGACAAGTGTCATGAGTCTAGGGTGAAGTTTGTATACTTCAAAGACAAGCTTGGCATGATGCAAAATGTCTTCCTCGTTGAGAGGGAGTGTTGATGTTTGACAACATCGGGAAGATATTCTCTTAAAATAACAATTAATAATGTAATTATTGATTATTAAATATCATATATAATAAGTAAATGATAATAATAAATAGTTATTGACTATTCAAGGGATGCATCCTGTCTTGGATGGTCACCATATGTTCCCTATATATGGAACACTCATCATTGTAATAATATATCGATTATATTTCATATGAAGAAAAACAACATCCTTTAGGAACGTTACTATTGAACAAGCTAACCTATCCCAACTACTGTTAATATCAGGGTTGACATTCCATAGGTTCAAGGTTAAACACCCTTTTTTCTATAAATAAATTTTTTAAATGATTTAGAATAGACCAAGGTGTGGTAAATATTGCATTCAATAAAAATAGGGTGTCCCAACTTGTCATGTAATCCTTTAGGATTGGTAACTTGAACAAGTTGACCTATCCCAACTTTTGTCAATATGAGGGTCGACATTCTATAGTTGAGTCTTCCTATATTTTTAGATGCAAAAATGCTAAATAAATATAGATCATTGGTCCACGGAAAATCAGACCATCAACCCTTTCCTTTTCTTGATAGAAGATTCATATAGATAGGCTTGATATCTTTTTTTTTTCCCTTTTTCTTCTTTACCTTTTTCCATTCCTTGTCATCTGATTCAGACAGTTCCTCTATCGGGTCTGATTGATTGTCTCTATTCTTATTTAGACGGGATTTATTCCCTTTTTTCCTCACTTTGAACGAATGTTTTGTTCTACCCCAACGTTTTTGCTAGTTGAGGGTACCAAGAGGTGCGCTAGGCTAGGGCGCACTAGGATGTCAAGGAATTAGGTCAGACGCTTCACCAGAAGTACCCGAACACAAGGGTTACGGTTTGCTGCAGTTGCACAATCATAAAACCTAGCTGCAGTTGTAACTGGTGCCACAATGAGCTTTGTTATAGCGCAAGTTGTAGGTTGGGCAAAGCCCGACCCAACCCTAAAGCAAGTGCTACAACTTGGGAACCCTACACCCAAAGTCGCCTCGATGTAGGTCCCGCACTTCAAGGGTGACTAGGTCACTCTAGGGAGGCGATCCTGGTGACCCTAGGGGGATTGAGATGGAGATGAATAGAATTGAAAGCCCTATAGGTCAAGTCTATAAGTGGGATGAAAGGTGGGAAAAGATGCCTTGTAAGTCAAGTAATTGTTGCCCCACAAGTATAATACTTCTCCGGATGATTGTACCTGCCCAAGACACAAGAAAAGACACTTTGCAATGTTATAGTAGTTGGATCGGCAAGTTAAGCTTGCTGTCCCTAATTTGCAGAAGTAAATGACAGTTTATATCAACAAATAAAATATCTAAATCAACATACAAAGATCTAAACTACTTAAGTAAATCAGCATCAAGATTAGCAATGAATATAGGCTGAAAGATGGCACTTAAGAAGCTAGAGAAGATGGCTGTTGTAAACATGTGTTTTCTGCAGAAAATTGCAGCCTTATGGCTGTAGCATTCAATGGCATGCAACAACAAAATCAACCATGAAAAAGTGCCAAGATCTAGCCCAAAAGATGCACCCTAGTTAGTAGGGTAAGTGAGCAAAGTTTAGGAGTTAGTCTAGGGTTAGTTTAGGACTTAGTCTAGGGTTAGTTTAGGAGTTATGAGAGTGTTAGTAGCTAGGGTTATGCAGCCCTAATGGCTGTAGGTTAAAGTTTGTAACAACAATTAGAGTGGTGGGAGAGAGGGGACACTCTAATGGGAGAAGACTCCTCTCAATGAGGCAAATCAACTACAAGCAAGAAACATTTCAAAAGACCAAAAATTGCATTTCCCAAGGCAATGATTTTATATCTCCAATGCAAAAAAAGTCTGACTAGTGCCTTTACTATTGGGTTAATGGAGTCAAATAAACAAAGATCTTAGAGAAGCTACCTCCTTGGGGGTGTAAGCCCTTTTACTTCCCAAGGCAAGTTCATGTAGGCTAGGGTTTAAGTTAAGAGGGTGTATGTCCTTATACTTCTCTTAGCAAACCCTTGTATAATCAATGAGATGAAGCAATAAAATGATGAAGACTATGGTGGGGGTGTATGCCCTTATACTTCCCACCTAGCTCCTAACATAACAATACTTGACTTGAAAAGAAAATAATAGCATAATAGTAGAAGACCATACCAAGATCAAGAGAAATGCCAAGATAATCCACAATCAGAGCTAGAAAAACATCATCCAAGGCTAGCGCCTCACTCCATCAACCATTTATCAATATAGCCATAAACAAGTGCACAAGAGATAAAAAGAGCCAAGTGTGGCGCAAATTTCAGACCAAGTCCTCTTACAAGAGGGAGAGTTGTGTTTAAAATGAGATCTTATGATCTCTATTTATACAAAATGTAGCTAACATAGTTTGTCCACAAATTAAGGAGTAAACCACAAGATTAGGGGTCAACAACCCTAATCTTTCCCCCTTAACAAAGTAATATTAAAAAATTCACTTAAAATTTCAGTTTTTGCACAAATCAAATCGTAATTTTGGAGGACGACATCCCTTTAGGGGACGTTTTGTCACTTTGGGGAAGTCGTTGGTGTTGGAGAAGCATAGGTAGGCCTCCAAGGGCCACATGTCAAGCATCTAAGCACTCTCATTATGGTGAAGACCTTCTTCTCCTCAAAAACGTCCATGTGTCAAAAGAGTGGCACCTCACCACCATGCCCTAGCCCCAAAAGCATGACGTCAAGCTCAAAATAGGACGTTTTTCCCCTCCTCGGAAAATCATTTGGCAAGTGAGGGTTGGGCTATGTCGTCCAAGTCATCATCAAGGCCTTCCAAGTCTGATCTTTCTCATCCAACATGTGGGCCCTTAGCATCCAACCTGTGGGCTTGTAGCCCCATGGAAGCCCAAGCTAGGTTTGTTCTCCCAAAACTGTCCACCAACTAGGTCTTGCAAAGACAAATGAGCACGCCCTCCAAGGATCTCAAGTCATAACATCATGATAAGTGAATCCAATCAATAAATAATCCATCTAAGTATGCGCATCAAAGATCACTATATCAAACAATTAACAACTCAAAGACACTATGCGACTTGTCAAGCTTGAATATGGGAGGGTTGACGAAGGTGTCCTATTGGGTAGGTCTTGCTCTAGGTCAAGGAGAGTTTCCAAGAGATCCCTCTCTAAGCCATGTAAAGTGGATGAAGTGGTTTGGGTCAATACTCAATGGGCATAGGGCTCATGACATACAAGGGGTCGTAGTGTCTCATTCATGGGTGCCTTTGTAGAGGGTGTGTGGTACCTTCGCCCGCAATGCACTTTTTCCAAGCCCATCAATTGCCTTTTATCTTTCTTTCTTTTTTTTCGTACAATATAGCATAAGGAGAGGTTGAAGGTCACTACCCTGGCATGGTGACTAGTCGGTGGCAATGTCACCCACAAACACCTAATGGAAATGAGNTCATGGGTGCCTTTGTAGAGGGTGTGTGGTACCTTCGCCCGCAATGCACTTTTTCCAAGCCCATCAATTGCCTTTTATCTTTCTTTCTTTTTTTTCGTACAATATAGCATAAGGAGAGGTTGAAGGTCACTACCCTGGCGTGGTGACTAGTCGGTGGCAATGTCACCCACAAACACCTAATGGAAATGAGAAGGTTGGCTCGTGATGGGACCCCCTTTCTCTTAGCCATGCAACTGAGAGCCATTACCTTGGTTTGGTGACCAGATGATGGTAATGTCATACCACTAGATATTCATGGACGTGATAGGTCGGCTCGTGATTAGACCTCCTATCCTTCAACTAACCCTTTAAGCATTATTTATTATATTGTGGGTCCCCTTTATTCAAAGAAGCGTTTCATTGCTTTCTTGGGTGATCCCTGGGCAAAGCATCTGGAAGGTTTATATAAGGTTTTTATCTTTTACCCAACATCAACCCCTTTGGGCCTTTAGCCCCTTCTTCCCATAGAATGAGGGACAACCCCTTCTTGGGTCAATACACCCTAAAATCCCAAGAGATAAGGAAACAAAGGGGAACAATGATGGAAAGTGGTAAGTATGGTCGGGAATGGTACGATGGCTCATTAAGGTAGTTCCTAGTAGAAAACCCATCCCCATGGAAAACCACTTACTAGGGCACAATGTCAACCACCAAGGTGAAGTAGGGCAAAATGCATAATGTCCAAGCACATATCATGAAATTTAGAGCAACCTAAGATACAACATAATCAAATGGCTTAAATATTGAAATGATGCTCACCTTAATACTGACTTGTACCTGATGGAGCAAGGCCCACTGCCTTCCGAAGCCAGCTCGTGTGGTGGATGCCATCTGCAAAACTAACCATCTGTGGTGGTGAGTGGGTTTTCCATCTGTGCAAAAGGGTACTGCTGGTCATGTAGTCTCTCGACACTCCATATCTGCAACCTGAGGGCCTCAAGACATAATATCCTTAGCTATCCACAAAATGAGGATAACAAGTTTAACAAAGAATTGTTGCACTACCTTCCAGTGGTTAGACTATCCTGAAGGTGGTGTGGGCCCATAACCTGTTAAAATATTTGATGTGCTCGTTTTTCCATAGACAATATCTCAGTATTGTAACCCAACCATAGCCACGTAGCCACCCCCGAGCACCGTAACCTTGACAGATAGAATAATTCTGGAAGCAGTACCAGACCCAATAAATAACCAAGATATAACGTATCTCTCTCTCTCTAAGAATAGCATACCAAATAGAGAGTCCATAAACCATAAACCAAGACCAAAAACCCAATTGCAGTCGCTGGAGCTGCACTCCATCTCCAAACTTGCACACCATTTCTCTTGTGTGACCTATGAGTAAGTGAATGACCAAATGAGTTCAAGCGCCCTCTATTTATAGTGCTCTTTGTCACCTGTCCAAGTCGACTTCTTCTTTTAGAGGCTAATTCTTAAATATTAGTTATTCTCTTGAGCTGGCTTGTCTTCTAGGGTTTCTACACATTTGTTTAGGGTTTCTCTAGCTTCTAGAATATTCTAATCTAGTCAGAGGTTAATACCTCCCGCAGCTACCGTACCATCAACAACTTCCCCGACCATGGATCAAACATTTTTAAGGAATTGGAATAAATGGATGTGGGATGCTCAGATTAAAAAAATTGTGAGTAGAATTGCTCTTGCTATTTCCCCTTTCATTCTGTCTTCGATTGGCAACTTTGTTATGTTCAATGAATTTACTTTCTTGATGGTTAGTGCACTTGTGTGAGCACAACCTCTCCTTTCCTTTTTGTTATAGGTTTTTAGGAATTCCCATGGTCCACAAGAGCCTCACCTAGTCTCTTAAAGGAGAATGCATTTATTTCTTTGAAATAGGATTTTGAAATCGTCTATTGAAACCAGTGTTGCACGTATTGCGATATTATTGAAGTTATCGCGATAATATCGACAAACGGACCCTTGACGATAATTTCGTGATAATTTCTATTTATCACGATAATTTTCGATATTATCGTGGGTCAATGGAAATTATCGCCCTGCTAGAAACCCGAGCGCTTTTTGGGTTATAAAATCTAGTTTTTGGGTTTTATTTGCTCATTTTGCAAACATTGGCTAGGGGGTTTGAGCTCTAATGGTATTGTAACCACTTTCCATCAAGCAAACAAAGGGAAATCCATAGATTTCGTTGCCATCAAGTAAGCATTTGTGGAGTGGGGATCTAGTCCAATCTACCATATCCATTCAACCAGGTATGTAAACAAAATTATGCCCTCATTTTCTTTTTTTCTAGATTTAGTATAGGGTTTGCAATGCCTGTTAGATATACCTAGTTTTGCCCCTTTTTAATGGAAGATTTGACACGTATGTAGCTATGGTAGTTTAATTGTAACATTTTTGAAGTTTTTTTGTGGATTTAGATTCTAAATTTCCCCCATTTTTTTTGTCCCATAGGTTCACAAATTTAATCAGTGATCCACACATTTCAAAATGCCAAAGCCATTGGACCCAATGTGGGAGTATGGTCTACCTTATGATGGACATAACAAAATGAGGTTGAGTTGAAAGTTATGTGGTATGGAAATGTTTGGCGACATTAGTCGCTTCAAATACCACTGTAATGTTCCCAAGCCAAGATGCAAGGAACATCACGGTTTTGGGTATTTCATCAAACACTTTGTTGATCTAGTTGTTTACATGTGTTTACTTGCAGCATGGCCTCTTGATTTCAGCCTTAGGGTTTTAGTTGATGAATTATACATGTGTTGCAGCAATAAACAAGAAGATACAATCATGGAACATACCTCAACCATATGTAATATCAATAAGATGATAGATAAGCCAAAACACTGCATATCTGATTTTGTTCATAATAATAGAAGAACCGGCTACAATGAAGATGCCGATCTGGAATGCACGTCAGATGGCTAGAAGATAGGAGTTGCTACAAAATGCTCCAATGGAAGACTACAAGCCTCCAAAGGCCGAATATCCAATGAAGACCGATGCAAGAGTAGATCTGGGCCGTATGAGTGCCAAACCCCCAAGCTGGGAGATGCCATGCTCTAGTAGAAGACCGAAACCCTCAATAATTCGTCCCTACTGTCAAAGACCTCCAAATGCTACGCTGAAGATGTCGAATTGTAGATCAGAATGAGTAGAATCCCCTCCTGAAATCTCAAACCAAAATACCAAGGGAAACTCCTCCAAATGTTAAATCCTCCAATTGAGTTGCGCCCTCCTGAAACTGCCAAACCCTATAATTTCGGCCCTGATGAAGGAGGCCTCCAAATGCCCTGAAACTTGCTAGAAAGATAGATTGGGACACTGCAAGTCACTAAGTGAAGTCTTAGGGTCAGATCTGAGGTATAACCTCCCCAAACGGAATAGATTTGAATCTCAAAATTGCCTTCCTTCTCTCCAATTCGTCCAATGCATCCAGTAAATCAAATGGCACATGAAACTCCTTCGGAATGCACTAGATCTAATGTCCAAGCCCCTGCAATGAAAACCTAGGTGCTAGAATATGCCGAAGCCCTTCCAATCCCTTGGAACGAACTTCCCTCAAGGAATGGCGCACCCTCCTTCTCTTCTTGTGCCTGTGGCTGGTGTAGAACCCTCCTGCACTGATGTAGATCCGAACTAGAATGGTGTGGGAGCGTATTGCATCTCCGAGACCAAGCTTGGGACAAGCTAGGTGGAATCTTTCACCATCGAATCGTCCTCTAGAATTTGTTAAGTCAAAACCCTCAAAACCCCCAAGAGATGGGCCCTCTAGCTAGAAGCCAGATATCCAAAAGATAAACATACATGAATGAATGAATGAATAGAAGCACAGTGAAATGCTCAACCCTGCAATCCCTGGGTTCCACGCTAACCTCTGTCAAAGATCACCATGTTGTCCCTGCGCTACTCTGACCGTGACTGTCTGCCCCCTGCATACATACTGGATCCTCCTCTCCTGGATCCTCAACCTGGAATACCTGTGACCATTGGACCTGCTGTCCAGAAACTCCATCTGTAAAGACACCTTTGTAGAAGAAGTATCAGTCCATCCATCTCCATGTCTGATCATGATGATCACGAGTGAAAAGTTGCCTTGCTCTATTGGACAAATCCCTGCAGGCCCACTCCAGACCGACCCCTGGTGGAGTGTGTGGCTCTCTGGTGCACCCTGGGTCGTCATGTAGTGAAACAGCTGGCTCACCTAGTGAACTCCCGGATTCCATGGCAAACTTGGAAGTTTATCACTTCCAATCTCATCTAAGTGCTCCTGTGTGAGACTGATCACTGTTAGAAGCCCTTTGTGCTCATCTGCTATCCTCCTCATGTTGTTGTCAATGTTAAATGTGTCAGGAAAATATAACCGAGACCTTTGTAACTGACTATAGATCTGTAAAACATCACATACCTTGGTCGATCTCAAGGAATCAACCAAAAGCTTGTCCACTGGCATCCATGGTACATACTCTCCTATGTTGATCATCGACTCCCAATCATCCAGTACAAGCGGGAGTAACTCCTCCAACTGCTGGTCCATCAACCTATACCTCTCACCTCCCATGCAACTGCTGATACGGTGAAGGTGGTCTCCCTTAACTAGGTGTTGCTGCAAAGGAGTGACATCTGCATGCTCCCCTAGGTGTGTCTCCTCCTTGCAAGGCGCTATACCCCTTTGAATCCCACCATACATCTCAGCACGTCTCTGTGAGCTATCACTCATCACTGTATGCTCCGGCATACTCATGTCGTCTCCTGTAGACTCATGCTGTATCATAGATCCTGGGCATACTGCTGGCTCAACCTCTACATGGAGGTCAACCTCTCTCGGAACACAAATGGAAGTGTCCACCAGCAATGGGTGCTCCTCTGCTAGACCACCAACATCCTCTACCAACGTGACTGGGTGATACATCTGAGTGTCCACTAAGACGGCTGACGTTGATCTCTGACAAATCTCCTCAGGAGGCTCATCTGACCTAGACTCTGATTCTTGAAGGGCTTCCTGTGTGCCTCTCAAGTATCCTCGCGTGCTCTCCAACTTCTGAGTGAGTCGGTCCATCTCTAACTC